>JARKIF010000182.1:0-62235 GCA_029378245.1 Roridomyces roridus
AGCACCGCGAACTCGTTCGAATTCTGTACGAGTTTGCCATCAAGCCCTCCAAGGATGACATCTCACTTGTATCCGTGAAATTTGGAGCCGAGGTCGTCAACATCGATTGTGAGGCTTGCACTGTAACCACGAAAAACGGGGAGGTACACACCGCGGATGGTATCATTGGTGCTGACGGCGCAAATGGCATTGTCCGCCGGGCCTTGATCGAGGGAGAGGGGCGAGCCCGATAGTGGCACCTTTACCGGGATTTCGGCCTACAAGTGAGTGTCTTTCACTGGAGGCGCTGTGGAATACATTGAAGACTTTGCAGTACTTTCATCCCAAGAACTCGAGTACTCGAAAACGACCTTGACTGGCTGTTTAACTTTCCGAATGTAAGTGAAAAAGCCGTCGTGTCTGGGTGTATGAATTATGCTACACAGTGTACCTTGTGGATGGGTCCTAACAGAGGTGAGGATGTCACCGACGCACTGATACCGTCAATGGTTCTCACCTTCAAGTTATTCAGCCTTGAGAACCTTTCCATTGGTCCGTCTTTTGGAGAGGAATCATTTTACGCATTTAATCTGTTGCAGGGAGGCGGCCGGGGGGAATGTCCTGGAAGGTCTCCAGAATGTTTTGGACGATTTCATCATGGTGTAAAGACGATTTTCCTAGCTCACTGGATTTTGGCTGACGCCCTCTAGGTATGGATACGACGCCCGAGACGACGCGGATGAGTATTGGATGTCCTGGGGACGCTACCACGACATGAAAAAGGACACCACTGACGTCGACAAGACGCCCATCCAGATGACCTTTTCAAGCCTTGTTGAAATGGAGTGCGATGACCCTCGTTGGGTGAGAGATGTCGGTGGTTCCGAGTGGTGGGAGTCCGAGTAGTAGTTTCTGTATTTTTTCAAGTGATTTCCAAGTGTTTTCAAGAATCAAGTTGCAATGCTCCGGAAGCTATTTCGGTGATCGACTCGCTTCGCTTTATTTGTACCTGAATTTTGAAAGGCTTGATTAGTTCCTCCACCTTGCTCCACACACTCTTTTCTTGGTTCCCTTCCAGTCCTTTTCTCCACTACAACGAACCTTCAATTGCCATAATGGGCAGCTACGGAGGGTCTTCAGCCGAACCCGTGACCGCAGCGCATACACCATTCCCCCCTGGCACCTTGGAAAACCTCACATCCGCACAGGAGGCGGGCGCTGACCCAAAGTCGCTGCAGAGCGTTCGCGCAGAGGGTGCTTCGTCGCGTCGAGGCCCGCGCGATGCGGCGTTGGCTTAGATTCCCTCCGCGGCCCGCCAAATTTGACGTGCGGCAAAACGCGAAAGACGATGCTTACTTGCAGCGGAGAAGTGGCGAAAGGAATTTGGGGGTCGATGAGCTAGTTCGGTGCGTGCTTGAACTTCCTTCATATAACTGTGTTGAGATCGGCTTTTTTTTTTTTTTCAGGACTTTCAGTTCAACCGAGCTCGATGGAAGGTGGACCACGTACTACCACAGTCCTACCACAAGACGGACAAGGTCCCCTTTTTCCAATTCTGTTCGTCACTTTTCCCAATTCTGTTTGCAGTCGGACGACCCATCTATACGAGTGCATCGGGAACCTCAACGTCAAGGCTCTATACGCCTGCACAATCAGGAGCGCCTCCTCCAGCGTCCGTCGTCGAGTACGAAGCTTTTCTCAACACGCGCATCGCCGCTTGCTCTGCTGCCGCCGGTCACCCCATCGAAAAGTCCCTCACGATCCTCGACCTCGGCGGTGTCTCCCTCTCTAATTTCATTCGCGTCAAGGACTATGTTTTTGCGTCTACATACATCGGGCAGAACATGTATCCCGAAGTACTCGGCTCGTTCTACATCATCAACGCGCCGTGGTCCTTCTCGGCTGTTTGGGCCGTCATTCGCCCTTGGCTCGACCCTGCAACTGTTGCCAAAGTGCAGATTGTAGGTGGCCCGAGCGTCTACCGGCCCTACTCCTGGCGCAGATCGACGCGGAGAATTTGCCGTGTGCATTTGGCGGCAAGTGTGCCTGCGTTGGAGGGTGTTCGCTGAGCGACGCGGGGCCATGGAACCCCCAGTCTTAGAATGCGAAGGAGTCACTGAAAAGGGGCAGGCGGTCGAGATTGAGCATGCTGCGGGCGGGCGGCTCTTGTCGGCCTAGCGGGTTTCAACTTTTTTCGCTATGTACTTATCTCTTCACTTATATTGGCATCATCAGGAGCATGTATATAATCGCACGCATTTCATTTGGAAGTATCCCAGGGTCTACAACTTGGCAATAGGTATACGTATGTGACAATCTTCAACAAGGTCAGTACTCTCGTGTCTGTGAGTCCGATCGCGCCCACCCCACCACATCTCCCGTGTAATACTCGGGTTTTGAACCGGTCGCGTTGCCTCGACGGCTGCTACTCGGCGGCGTTCAACGCTGTTGCTCAAGTCCCGCTGGCGTGAATAATTCCTTCAGGAACTTTGCACTGCGGAGATCGGAATTCCGAGGGTGCATGGAGACTCGGTGCGTATCCATCTTCGTTCGTCTGTGGGTGCCGCCAACACTTCTCACCTGATGTCCCTGTGCCCGCAAAGTTTTTCTGGGTAAATCCGAATGGTTCTGGGTGTGCACAGTACGCCAACGGTTCAACCTCTTTGATCGAACTCTCATTCATGCGGAGTACTACTTCCCAATGGCTGCAAAATATTTAGCCATGGGTACCAGAGGCCCAGCTTTAACTCGGCACCTATTTCTTGTTTCTCTGTAGACCGATGGTCTCGATCATATTATTTCTAGCCAGTATAAATTCACACACTTTAGACGATCCGTAGGTTAGTCTTGTGAGCTATAGCGTTGAACGCAGGAAACAATGTTGGGACGAAGCAATGTTGACTGAGTTGAGGGTGAGTATGCGCAGCTCTGAGCTCGCAGTAAACAGCCTTGAAGTTGAGTATCGCGGGTTGTTCTGGGCGACAAGTTCGTTCAGCGTCTTGATGATGTACGTCTCCCACAAACAGGTCGAAAACAGATCCACTGTTCTCTCGAAACCCTGAAACTGGTCGTCAACACGGCGACAAAAAAAGGTGCCATTGATTCAATCTCCGACAGACATAACAAGGACAACTATTCAGGTCTCCTGAGTGCCGCAAAAATCGTTGCTGCCTGACATGCCTAAAAGAAGAGAAGCCAAGCCACCGCGGGTGGCGCACTTCCCACCGTCGCCCAACTTCTCGCGACTGCCCGCTCGGAGAACGACCCACACAAGCTGGTCGGCGATATATCTGGACTGCTTGACGTCTCTGGTTCGTTATTGACAGCACGAAACCTCATGATGACTGGATGGTCTACAGACGTTAGCACTGCGCAAGGCCTCAAGGAATGCCATCGTGGCTTCGCCATTGTCTGTTCCAAAATCGACCAGCTGTACATGCAGACTCGAGAAGACCGGTGGGATCGCGCGTCAGCAGACCGGCTGGCCGCTTTCATCCTCTTCACGTGTGGCCGCATCGCCCAAGATGTGGTCCTGTGCAAGCGTATTTTCGAAGAAACTCGTGCGTGGCTTCAGATTGGCTGGGAGAATGCAGTGTTGACAAGTTTCAGGGTTTCTTGAAAGAAGCATGGTTCTTTTGTCCTCTACCAGCGACCTTTTTGTCGGGGAAATCGTGATCAAAACACTGGACGACGTTACCTCGCATGATAACACCGCGATCCTCAGCAAGGCCATATGTGTTGTGCCCACTGTCCTCGACTACGCTGAAGCCCATCGAACGCAGCTGCGAGTCGAATGCCTGGAGAAGGTCGTCTTCATCTTGCTAGGCTCCACTTTAGACGTCTACACCGAAGCCAACCCGAATCCCGAATTGGCCGCACTGGCCTCCATACCCCGTGTCGTTGGTTTATCACTGCAGGTACTCGGGCTGCCAGATTCCACGTCTCAGCTCCATAGATCTTTCACGTCTTTCTGCTCCATGACAGCCAAGCATCTTGGTACGATCTTCCTTTCCAAACCAGACTTGATCAATTTCCTTGTCGCTGGCACACGGAGTGCCGATTACCATACTCGGTGCTTTGCTCAATCATCCCTCGTCCAGATTTACTCTGAGACTGCTTGGAGGGATTGGAAAGCTGGTCGTGGGCATCTTCAACAGTTGAACCTTGGATCCCAGTCCTTTCTTGCCGAAGGTGCTCAAGCCCTGATAGAATTTCTCAACCTTGTCCAGAGGTTCGATGGAAGCTCCGGCTCCCAGATCGGCCATGCCTTGGCTGACTTCATGCAGGAAAACCCGGGTGTGGCCCGCAGAATGTCCGAGGCATTCATCGGCAGGATTCCTCTGTGCGAAACGGCCCTCCGACGCGATGGGTCCACTCGGGCTGTCATAGCGGCAGACATCCTCCGCTTCGAGCTCCTTCTGTCGCGCGACGAGGCTGATCACGAGGCGTGTGCTTTTGCGCGCTCCTGCATGGAGCGACATCCATCCGTGGCGTATTTCTATCATGCCATGAACACCTTCCCAGATATCCTCGCCGCGGGTCCGTCGGCTGCCTTTTTCGCGGAAAAGGGGCTTCGATGTCGTCCCATCTCCAATACTATACGACGAGACATTCTTGCCTTGATCGCTACATTTTTGCATAGCACCGTTACGACGATGCTGAATCATGTGCCGAACGCCGATCGTCTACGCAAGGCTCTTGACCTCGTGGAGAAGGGTTTATCGCGTTCAAGTGCGTTTCTGGATATTACCCCACTTGACCATCCCCGCGCGGCTGAGATGAGCGCAATCTTTGCGTTGTTCAATATCATGTCCAAGGGTGATATTCTGACCTCAAAGGAATTAGAGGTGATATTCATATTATTATCATGCTTGGACGGTCGGTGACACCTTGTTCGAACTTCGCAGAGCTTGCAGGCAAGATTTTCCTTGGCGTGCGAGATCGCTCGCAACAATGTTGTGTTTCGGCTGCCAAAGGAGTGCAGCGCACTCGAGCTGATATTTGCGCATATGCCCACCGCGTGGGGACGCTGGGGCCCAATCATGTCTCGCACCGACTCAACCGAGCCTCGCTGGCGCTTCGGAAATCGTGAAACCCGAGTTTCGGTGGTAGATCTGGAACCCGTCACACTGGCAGCAGATCCCAACGATGACCATTTCCTGTTGTGGCTTGAAAACTTGTACATGGCGACGCCAGATGTACAGAACGCGGAGATTCTGGGGACCCCGGATACAGCTCGTCGACATGGAGAAGCGGGATTGTACCACTGTTCGGCGTGTAATTCTCCAAACGCAGCGCTCAAACGTTGTTCTGGATGTCAACGCGCGAGGTGTGTTGCCGTCTTTCATTGAGCACCGATTTAACTTCCACGAACAGGTACTGCAACAATAGTTGCCAGAAATCCCATTGGAAGACTCATCGACAAGTTTGTAAGGCGAAGTAGTAGTCAGGTATTGGTTAGGGTTGCTTGCAGTTGACGATTAAATAAAACATCGATTGAGATGCAGCGGTCTCACTGCCTTTGAAAGAAGCACGAGCGTGAAAACTGCACGACTGAGGCACCGAAATCTGAATCGAGGTGCCCGAATGCATTCCCCTTCTGCTTCGTCGAGCAGAGGAAGCCGTTGATAGTTGCGGGGGAATCTAGTACTCGTGGAAGGGCGTTGAAGCCATCGAGTCGATCTCCATAGCCGCCGTGCCCTGGCCCATACCCACACTCGTTGTCGCAGCACGCGTGGAAAACTCTGCAAGTTGTTGTCTGCTGGCAGTGAGCAAAGCACGAGAAGTGAAAGAAATCTCACCGCTTGCGATCCCTCAGCTCTGTGAGCATCTCAATCACCTCCCCCTGCTCCTCGATACGAAGCTCCCCGCCTGGAAGACGCGCCGAACGCTCCTTTGCCTCGGCTAACGCGTTTTTAAAGTCGTTGGTCTGCCAAGTGAGATGAAACGAGCGTGTTTTGAGAGCAGGTAACGCACCGCCTGTAGAAGAGCCTGCTTCGCTTGCGGGGTGACGGTGCCTTCGGGGCGTTGCGTAAGCTCAAGGACAGCGGCGAGCTTCCCGAGCAGGCTCGAGAAGAGTACGGCAGGGAGTGTGCTGTCCGTCGCGGTGGGCGCACTCATACAAGGACAATTTGATCAAGCCTTCGCACGCGTTGGGGAGCAAGCAAGTAAATGTATATTCTAATGTACATTATGTTAAAGAGAGATATAAGAGAAATAAAGATAAATCTATGGAGATGGAGCAGACCTCATCGTAGGGAGGTAATGGAAGATGAGAGAGATAAGAGAGAGAGAGAGAGAGGAAATGGAAAGATATAAGAGATGAAGCAGCTGGGAGATGGGCGGTGGTAGATCCTACCGACGTCGTGGGCCGAGCATTACGCCGCCTCCGATTATTCTAGTGTTGGTTCGGGACGTGGGTTTCGGCGGAACAAATTGTTTGGGGGGGAGATGAGGGCGTGGGTGGTTGGGTGTTGGCCTCCGGGGCGCAGGCGTCTCATAAATGATGAGAAGTGTCACGGGACGGGTGAGAATGGTATCTGCCAACGGGGCACGCGGCGTCGCCAGTAACGGCGAGGGTGGAGGAGGGATGGAGCCATCGAAGGGCGTGATGTGCGGCAAGGCGGTTCCAGCGGGGTTCATCATGGCCGAGATGTTGATAATGTGTCCGGGTGCGGTGCAGGTCCTGGATCGAGAGGACTGGTTCGTGTGAGTGAAAGTAAGGGAAGAGTAAGAGTCGACTCACGGAGGAAGGGGCAAAGAGCAGTAGCGTTTCGGGCAACGGAGGATGGCAAGTGGACTAGAAAGAATGTGAGCAAAGGCAACGATGAGAAAACGTCCGACATACCGGGTTCTCGCTCGTTGAACGTATACGGTCGGAACAGCGTGGCGGGGGAATTTCTTCGGCGAGGAGATGGAGGACGTGGCGTTCGGTGTCAACCATCTCGCCAGGTGCGTCGGTGGCCAAAACAATTGTAGGTGGGCTGGCGATGAGGACGTGTTGGAGAACAGCGTTCTGGAGGAATGGTAAGAAAAAGATCGAAATATGGCAGAAAGGAACGCACGGTGGGGAAGATGATGGAATACATCCTTGGAACACGATTTCATGGGGAAGGTGATGAGCAGACGCGCGTTCTGCGAGAGACAATCAGCAGAAGAAACAATGAGGGTGAAGGAACGCACCCAGGTAAGGAACAGAGAGCGCGTCCTGCCGACTTGATAAACTCTAAGAGAAGGCCAGTCACGACGCTCGCCCAGGACGACCAGCGCCATGGACTCGTCAATGTCGAACGGAACCTATTGAGAACATGAGTAAAGGTAGAAGATGCTGCGTACACACCGTGGAGGTAGCAGTCCTACGCGCTACGGGAGCAGCGGCCAACGCAACAGTGACAAGAAGCATGACCATGTAGATCAACGCCCAACTCGGCGAGATCGAGAGGGCCGACGCGACGGTCGTTGGTAGGTCGTCTGCGACGGGCATGGGGGTGGGTGAAGGCGGAACCAGCTCATCCAACAGCGTCGCGACTGACACCCAAGGGCTCGTCGACTGCCAATGGAGGTGCACCATTGGCTTAGAGCTATGGGCTTCCAGGGCGTCGAGGAGCGGGGTGTAGTTCGGGAAGAGCGGGTGAGGGATGATGTCGAGAATGGGGGAGAAGAGGACGGGAGGAGGGTCGGTAAAGTTGACGGTGGCGGGGGTGGAAGAGAGATACGCGTCGAGCCCTTGAAATCCGATCCACAGAGGGACCAGCATGCAGAGGCTCTGGCCGTAGATTCGGAGAGATTGCATAGCGCTCAACGGTCTGGGGTCGAAGAGCCCTTGGAGCAATCTGAGGACGGAGAACAGGGCGATAACGCTCGAAAGACTGTACATCATGGTGGTGCAATGTCAAGAGCGAAAATGGGGTCCAAACTGGACAGCCTCGCCTTTATACCGCCATCATTCAACAGCGGCCAACAACGCGCTGCGCGTCCCAAACTTCGCACAGCCCATCTCCAGGTGACCGAGGGACGACAGCAGGGAGGAGGACACAAGTGGGTATCAAGGTACATACGCGACGCGACGCGATGTGCGGGAGAAAACCGTTTCCTTCAGGTTTTCATCGGGTCCTCTTCAATACTCGAATTCGAAATCTTCCAGGTCTTCGGGATCGTCGGTCGCAGCCTCAGGACTCCTCCTTGCAACGACGAGGACTCGTCTTGCTTCCTGTCATTGTCGCTGCTTCCACTAGTGTTGTCACGCCTTTGCTTATTCTTCAACTTCATTTCGTTTCTCGAACAATTCATGGCCAAACGATGCGCTGCATAGCAAAGGGACTTGGTGGTACGGAGCAGAGCAAGGGTGAGAAAAACGGAAGCATTCAATTCCCATCTGACGGCGTCAACGCGCTCTCGTCACCAAGCAGTGACACCAACTGCAACGCGACCCCGTGAGGCTCCGCCTGCTGTTACCGTACAACGGCACTTGAATGGCACCAGACGAGCATCGAGTATCTTGGCCTCTTCTCAAGTGAGTTGCAACGCTCCTTCGAGGAACTTCAAATCTGACCTCTTTTCTCATTTGGCAGGCACTGACCTTTTTCTAGGGTGAGCTACTAAGGCGCATACCTAGGGATGGGTTGCCACAGCCCGTTCGCCATTTTCGACGCCCGCTCGGCTCGCATCAGTTACAGAAGGCTCACAATACGAGTTGGGGTCCTCACGAGATTTTATCTTCAATGCATTCGCGAGAAAACCAACGGGCCCCAAACGCGTCGCTGGCGTCTTGTTGCACCACCCTTCCCCGAGAGGATTCGTTACAGCCAGAATGCTCGACACTTCACTTGCCAAACCCTGGACCGACGCCAACCACCGCGTACCGCACGCAGAACGTCCTCGCTGTCTCGTACACAGATACGCCTCTGGGTGGAGCCTATGCCTCCTCACGCACACACTCAGAGCCGGACGGATGTAGATATCAGACAGGAGACTTCGAGGGAGCAGGTTATACGTCGCTCGTTGACTTCAGTAAGCTCTCCCCCCTTCCGACGGGATACATCCCTGCGCGGTCATGGAGCGCCTGGTGGACTGGACCGACCAGGGTATGCGTAGCTTGGTTGCCCTCGCTTGATGCACCAGTTCTTCATTTATAGCACAAGAATTGTCTTCGAATAGTCGAGGAACAATGAACAGCAGCTCTTTCTAAGACCACTACCATGAACGGGCGCCCGGAGTCGAACCGGGATCTGCGCCGAAGCACATTTGTCCACACACGTCCGTAGTAAAAAGTTGATACAACTTCTCGCTGCCTGGCCGTGGAGTTGATCAGGCTCCGACGGTCTTTGACGGTCATTATCCAGCTCGGCCCCCAGAACCCAAACAGGCAGCAGAGAAGAGGGATCCCCCAGAGCCCAAATTATGCACCCAGTCTGCCCCCAGAGCCCGAATTCAAGTCATAAGAGCCCCCAGTGACCATGAAAGAAAAATGAAACCACCCGCCAGCAGCATGACTCCCCTCCCCCAAGAAACAGACCAACTCCCACTCAAATCATCACCCCACCCTGGCAACAAAACGACTCATCCGCCTTTCGATTCTGCTCATTGGCCACTCGGGTCCTAGCGGCCAGGTTGCTGATGCTCGAAAAGATCTGGCGTTTGGGTTTCTTGACTTCGTTCTGCGGTCCTGCTGAAATAAGGTGATAACTGGCGGGATAGGTCAGCCTTTGAGGAGGAGGAACGAAAACATATCCTTGAGGCACAACGCCATTGACGAATTCCGGCTTGGGCTTCTCCACGGTGGGCGTCGGGCGTCGGTCCATCTTTCTCGGCTGTTTCTTCGGAACGGGCGCCACGGGTTTTGGGGTCTTCCGCTGTTTCGGCACAGTCGAGGTCGGAGTCGGAGCCGCTCGAGGTCGTCCAGGCACGCGTGAGGTCCTTCGGATCCGGTAGGTCGTGTAGCTCGTCGTCGGCGTCGGAGATATAGGGCAGCATCTAGGGCCTATCTGAAGAAAGTAAGCTGAAGACATTTTGTGAGTGTGAGTGTGTGTGTAAATGTGGGTGGTACTTCGAAAAGTGGGGAATAGGCGAGAGGAAACCTGGTTTTATATAGAGTTACCACTATCTTGAGAAGGCGGATGTATTTTTCTACCCGCGCCGATCGAAAACGTTAACTTTCAGACGAAAGTGAGCCTACGAGGACGCAGCACCGGGCGATTTTCGAGTTTTGACCACGGGCGTGTAGAGCAAGCGCTGGTGGTGCACCCCATCCAAAAATCGGAGACCTTGCATCCATATTGTCGGCGTACTGATGCCAAAAAGGTCTCCATATTTTGTTCGAATCGCAATGTCTCAAGATAGGCCAGCACTATAAAATAGACCACACAACGTTACGGGTGCGCAATTTCCGCTGCTCAGCTCGTCCACCAAAGCGACGAACTGACGATGCGCTCGTCGGTTGACTGCCTTGGGTACCAACGGGTTCGCAGTTTCAGTCATTTGCGGGAAACTGCCTGGAATTCGGGAAGAACATGATAGTATTGCCAGTAGTGTATTAGGACAGAAGGACTACCCAGAGAGGAATGAGATGGGCACTTGTGGCATACTACAGGACGTACAAAGATACGTTTCTCCGCGTAGCCGTGAATTGTCGCCATGAAAGAAATGTTCAGATTCTGGCTTTTCTGGATACAGAATGTTTCAAACGGGCGTAGCGTTCATTGAAGAGCCCGGGCACGAAGGAGACAGTCGACGGTCGCAGCAGCGAAGCTCAGAGGAGTAGAGACCCAGCTCAAGGATGGGCAGAAGGCAACAGAGCAGCAGTGATGCATCTGATTTGCTCCACGATGGTTGTGAAACTCGAATCGCACTCGGTTTAGAAAGCGTACATACGACACTAGTCTTTTGTACCACAGTATTAAAAAGGTAAACATCATTCATCACCTGCGACGATCCCGCTCTCTCGAATCCGTCTGCGCTCCCTTGGCGGAGGTGGCGGTGACCGCTCCCTCATAGGAACATCGTCTCCACGCCGCTCATAACGGCCGGAAGGACGCGGCCGACTCAAACCGGCGCCTCTCGCGAGGAGGAGGAGACGGCGAGTCACGGTGACGATGCGGCTGTGAATCACGGTGACGGTGTGCCGGCATATCCGAATCAGCCCGTCTGCGCGGAGGTGGAGAGGCAGAACCGCGGCGGCGAGGTGGCGGTGGAGGCGAACGCGAGTCGAACCGACGACGCGGAGGTGGAGGGGGCGAACGAGATTCACGATGAAGCGGGGGCGAGTCACGGCGTCGAGAGGGCAACTCTTCTCTGCGACGCGGGGGGTGAATCATCTCTGTCTCTGCGACGAGGAGACCGCGAATCACGACGCCGAGGAGGAGGACTGGAGCTGCGTCGCTTCTTCCTGGCACCACGCCTCGAATCGTCCGAGTCTGACGAGTCTGAATCAGACGATGAATCCGAGTCGGACGACGAAGACGAATCCGAGGAGGAAGACGATTCCGCATCGAGCATGGCCCGCCTTTGCTCCATGATGAGTCTCGGCGCATTCTTGAGATATTCTCTCATCTCCTCTGTAATCACACCAGCCCAATACTCGTAAAGTATTGATCGCAAAACGCGTGTTTTGGGTACGTCCAGAGGGAAACATGCCCTCGCACGCCTTGCGAACCTCGGCATCCTTGAACCGCTCAGCGACAATCTTGAGGCCCATCGCCTCCGTCATCTCCGTCATCATGATCTTAACAAAGATACGGCTGAGCTCGTGGTATCATCCTCGTTGATCTTGACAGCGTCGAGGACGAGCCACGAGATGGCGTCGCTGGCCAAGAGATGCCCAAAGAAGCGCGCAATGTTTCGCAGCCGGTTGGTTTCGTAGCGTAGCTGGATAGTGGTATAGTAGTTGCCGAATGCCTGCTCGAAGCAGTCCGTCCAAACGCGATTCAGTTTTGCTGAAGCGCTCGCCCACGAGGACCGGTAGACTGTCGAGTATGACGTTCTTGCGAGCACATTCGATTATTGTTTATTCGCTTCTTGCCTTTGTTGTGGACTGCGTTGCATTCATGATGGACAAATAGATCGTCCGGCGAAGGTTGACGAGATTCGTTCTGTGCGATCTTCGATTCCTTCTTGTTTTCAGCCACTGGAAAAAGTTAGTCTACGCCCGAAGTCTGGCAGGTATCACGAACCTCCTTCATCGTCATCTTCATCCTCGCTCGACCTCCTCCGACCCAGATTCATCCTCCTCGTCCTCGCCCAAAATCTCGGTTTTGATGGACTGGTACTTTTCCTCGTTTTCGAGGTATTTCGGTCAAACTTGAAAACATTCAGCCCTTCCTGCACCTGGAGCTCCTCCTCAAGCTGAATCTCATGAGTAATCTGCTCCTCCTCCTTTCCACCAAATCGAGACCCTCGGCCAATATCGGATTGTCCTTGTACTTGTCCTTGCGGACCGGCATGAGGACGTCGATCATATACTGCACTCGCTGGCTGATAGTGCCCTCGTTGAGCACCGCTCGGAAGCGCTCAAAGACTGTCGCGTTGGCCTTTGGTGCGTTTCCAGCGAGGAAGGCGCCAACCTCGCGCATGAAGCCGACCGCAATCTCAATCGAGTCGTCGGTCGGTCGTTCGATGAGGAGAACGATTGATTGTAGAGCGATGAGTTCGTGTGCGACAGCCTGGTTGACGAGGTGGGCGATGAAGGTTGTTGTGGAATGACAAACGATCTGAGGACCTTTTTCAGCTACAAAATATGAGGGATGCGAGTAAAGCTTACCTTGTCGTTGCGTTTGAAAGCTCTGCGGAATTGGCTTATTAATCGAGTGAGCACGAGTCGCCGACTTGGGGCAGCTTGGTGTTGATGACCGCAATGAGGGCGGCAAAGACAGGCGTGTAAGTCAACTGGAGGCCTGAGCCTTCATGACGCTCCGCGCAAAAAGCCCACGACCGCGGATGAGATTCTCGGAGAAGAGCTCGGGAATAACGGCCTTGATGTTGACGATATTGACTCGATTGACGATACCGGTGATAGACTTGCGCAACGCGTCCCAGGAAAGGCGGTTGGTACTCGGCGCTGGACTTGTCCGAGGAAGCGGCTGCCTGCATGGCACGCAGACGAGCTGGGGGAATGTAGGCGCCACCCCGAACGCGAACCAACGAGCTTGGCAAACTCTGCGCGTGCATCTGCTTCGGGGTCCTTTGGTTTGTCCGTCTTTTCGAGTTCCATGGCAGCCACACGGATAGCCAGCTGACGCTCGCGCTCAGCACGGCGAAGGGGTCGACGTCGACTACTTTTGGGAGATCTTGCAGGACATTGGGAGGTGGGGAACGGGACCTGCGTCGGCTGGATGGTGGCAGATCCTCCATCTCTGGAGAGTCCCATCTGCGAACATTGAGTCAATTTTCAAGACGAGGAAAGAATAAAGCGGACCTCTTCCTCTTGTTGGAGGGGCCGTCGGCGCTGGACGAGCTCATCACCTCAGTCATGGACGGAGCTGAGTCGCTGTCAACACGGGTACACAGCCATCCACACACTCCTCATGACTGCATGGAATCCACCGCGATAACTGACGACGTGCACGCAAACGGGAACGGGGTTGTCAATGGAGAAGAAAAGGCCGCCCAGGACCCTACAGAAATGAGTGGCAGCGACGAGTCGGGATCTGAAGACGAATCTGAAGAGGACGAGGACGACGAGGGCGACGAAGAACCGTCTCTCAAGTATGAGCGGATTGCAGGCGCGCTCCCGGACCTGTTCAAGAAAGACTCGGCCTCTGCGCTGTGCATTTCCAAATCATCATTGGTTCTTATTATTTGCTACACTCTCGGACGCGTCTGACCTCGCGAAATCAAGGCTCTGGGCACTCACGGTGGCTTCGTTCACATCCTCGACATTGCTGGCAACAGGAAAAAGTCGTACAAGCCACACATGGCTTCTGTCATAGACATTTGCATGGACGAAACGGCCGAGTTTGTTGCAACTGCTTCTATTGACGGTGAGTACCTTCAAGTTACTTTTTGGCTGCGTCTGAAGTGGAGCCACCTAGGGCAGGTCGTTATCCAGTCACCGGGCGAATCGTACGCATTCGATTTGAAACGGCCCATGCGCAGTATTGCCTTGGAGCCCAATTTCGCGAAACGCACCTCACGCGCGTTTGTTTGCGGTGGACTGGCTGGTAATCTCCTCCTATACGAGAAGGGCTGGCTTGGACACAAGGAGACGGTGCTTCATCTGGGTGAGGGTCCGATTTGGCAGGTCCGGTGGAGAGGACGGCTCATTGCCTGGGCAAATGATCTCGTGAGTCTGAGCCGGCCATGACATTCTATTCACCTTCAACTTGCGTAGGGTGTCAAAATATACGACACTGTTTCTCAAGCGCGCATCACCTTCATTGACCGACCCGCAGACAGTCCCCGTGCAGACCTTTTCAAGTGTACATTGCATTGGCAAGACGACTCGACGCTACTGATCGCATGGGCGGACCATATCAAGGTCGCCCGGGTTCGCGCCAGACCACGGACCAACACAACCGCCGCTTCCGCCAACCTTCCACCCCTCCTTGCCGAAATCACTCTCGTCCTCAAACTCGATTGTATGATCGCTGGTCTCGTCCCACATCCGCCGTCATCACCGACAGACGCTTCCCCTCCATGTTATCTGATATTGGCATACACCCCTCCGGACACATCCTTCCTCGACGAGATGACGGAAGACCGCAGTAAACAGGCGCGCAAGGTTGCCGAGCGTCCTGAGCTGCGCATCATATCTCCGGCGGGTGCTGAGCTGGCTGCCGATGCAATCAGCCTCACGGATTTCCAGCATTGGGGTTGCAACGACTACGTGCTCGCCCAAGTCGGTGGGGAAGATGAAGGGCGGTGTTATGTCGTTCTCAGTCCGCGGGATATCATTGTTGCGAAACGGCGGGATCGAAGGGACCACATTACTTGGTTGGTCGAACGCAAGCGGTACGAGGAGGCGCTTGCGGAGGTTGAAAAGCTCGAAGCGGACGGTCACAGTGATAGCGATGATGCTGTCAGCGCAGTTGAGATCGGGCAGCGGTATATACAACATCTGGTCAACGATGGTACGTGTGAGCTCTTTATGTCTCTTTATGCACGCTCAACCTATCTCAGGCGAATTTGTCAACGCTGCGCGACTAACACCCAAAGTTTGTGGGCATGATGCGAAGAGATGGGAAAAGTGGATATTCCTCTTCCAGCAGCAAAAGCAGCTGCAGGTGGGTTTTCTACCACTCGCGCCATCTTCGTCCGTATTGACATCGTCCAAGGCCATTATCCCCTACGTCCCCACCGAATCACCGCGGTTAGATCATCTTGTATATGAGATGATACTCGCGCACTTCCTTTCGCATGACAGACAGGTTAGTCTTCTTTGGACAAAGGGAAGCCCTGATTTAGCTTGGCCAGGCTCTGCTTCAAACCGTCAAGGAATGGCCGAAAGATATCTACGACATTTCCGCCGTCATCGTTGCTGTTCTTGCAGAACTCGATCGAACTTACTCGCCCTCATCTTCAACGTCCGACTCGGTCATCCTGATGGAATGTCTGGCTGAATTGTAGATCCTCCCTTTCTTTTATCAATTGTTTCTTACAGCTGCCAGATACATAGCTAATCGCCAACCTGGTAAAGCCTTGACGTATTTCCTGCGTCTGCGGCGGCCGAACGTTTTTGACCTGATACGGGAGAACAATCTGTTTACGGACGTGCAAGACCAGGCGCTGTTGCTTGTCGAGTTTGATCACGAACTCATGGAGAAGCGGCAGAAGGATGGTCAGCCGGTGACCAAGAGCGAGGCCATCATGCTGCTCGTGGATCATATTCATTCGATTCCAGTCGGCCGAGTCGTTCAGCAGCTGCAAAACCGGCCGTATTTCCTGTTCCTGTATCTGGATGCCCTGATGGACAAGGAGCCGCATATGGTTTCACCGTTTGCTGATATTCAAGTCAAGTTGTACGCCGAGTTTGCGACTCCTCGCTTGATCGACTTTTTGCGAGCGAGCAACGATTATAATCTCGAGCATGTATGTGTGCCCCTTGGATTTACTTGATGGTTGTTGACAAGGGTTTATAGGCATACAACGTGTGCGACGAGCAGGCCCTCGTGCCCGAGATGGTCTTCCTTCTCGGGCGGATGGGCAATAACAAGCAGGCGCTCACGCTCATCATCGAGAGGTTGGGTGATGTCCACCGGGTTTGACTTCAAATTTGTCTACTATCCAACAAGGCAACTGACGATGCTCAGGCCATCGACTTTGCCAAGGAACAGAACGACGACGACCTTTGGGAAGATCTTCTCAAGTACTCGGAGACTCGGCCAAGTACGTCTCGCTGTCTAGTGGAATCTGACTTGTACTCACTCGGTAACAGCATTCATTCGTGGTTTGCTCGAGAACGTCGGTGCAGAGATCAGCCCATTGCGCTTGATTCGCCGCATCAAGAACGGGCTGGAGATTCCTGGGCTCAAGGAAGCTTTGATCAAGATTCTGCAGGATTTCCATCTGCAAATCTCGCTCCTCGAGGGGTGCCAGACAATCTTGAATGGCGATAGCTCGGACTTTGCGCGCAAGCTGCACAAGGATCAAACGGCTGGCTTCTTCTTGACAGGTGGGCGCCGGCTCGCTCTCGATTCATTGCGCTTGGCTCACTTTTATTACAGCCAAGACCATCTGTCCCATCTGTTCGCGTTCGTTGCAAGAGACGCCTCAGCAGCTCGTCATCCTGTTCTTGTGCCGACATGTTGTGCACGCTGCGTGCACGAGTGGTGGGGACCAGCTCCCGGAGCAACCTGACCCTGTATTACGAGGGGCAGGCATGGCCGATACCCTAGGGCGGGGGCTGAATGGGAAGATTGCTTTGTCAGTGCTCTTTCCGCTTTGCGTTTCATTCCGCGGTGTCTGATTGTCTTCAAGCGAGGCGCAAGTTCGCGCGAAACTGGATCATGGGTGTCCGGTTTGTCACAAGGAGACTGAGGGTCTAAGGACTTTCTAATATACCATGGTGCATCTTTGATATCAATGTATTCGTATAATACACACACACATCCCTCATGTTCTTTCTTCACGTTCGCAAGCCCAGTGATCTGCCAAGCCATCTTGCGCCTCACAAACAGCAGCCTGGTAAGCACCCATAGCATCAAGATGCGAAGATACCTCCTGCCAAAGGTTCGCAGAAAGGACTTGGATCCGTCGGCCGAGCGACATAACGGGCCGTGAGTTCATCGCCAGACTCAAAAAAGGCACAACTCGAAGTGAGAGAGCCCTGTGCGGCTTGCGCGACACCGCAAACGCGTTTTTTGAAGTGAATCTAGTTGGGCAGGGACGAGCGCAACTGGTGCTCCAATTCGTGTTGCTGATGGATTAGAGCAAAGGAAAATGTATGTGCTTTCTCGGACGGTATGGTGAACACCGTCTATCGAGCATCCTAAACGCCTGGCCCTTGATGCCCATCGCTACAATATTCACTGCCAGTTGTGGGTTAATTGTATAGGGCCTGTAGTGCCAACTGAGTAAAGACTGGGAACAAATGGGAAAAGGGCGCACCTCAAGCCCGTTAGGATACAGAAGAGCGAGCGCGAGTCATTATGGGCCTCGGTGAAGGCGTGAACTATGACGAAGGACATATTTCTTGCCGCCAGTGGGAGAGCGCAGGCAAGCCCAGTTGTGCTAGCGCCGACTATACAGACTTCCGTTGTTGAGGGCAAGGGATTAGCCATGGAATTCAGCACCCATGTTATATAGGATTAGCTGTTGCAGGCAACGAGAATTGCGCCCTGGACCGGGGAGAACGAGTCGTAGTACAGAACGAATAAAACGGTCTTGGTCGTTTACCACCACGGAAGAGCATCCGAGTCGACGATAAGGCGAGGGGTTAGGCGCCGACGGGACGTGGGTCTCGGGACGTGGTAGTCGTTAGAGACAGGATGAAATTGGGATGAAAGCCAAGGCCCAAATGAAAGCAGGAATCATGACCGCGTTGACGCCGTCAGATGGGAAAATGCTTCCGTTTTTCTCACCCTGTTCTGCTCCATACCACCAAGTCCCTTTCTATGCAGCGTATCGTTTGGCCTTGAGGAAGACATGAAATCAAGTTGGAGCATCGACTCGTGAACAATTCCAGTGGAAGCAGCGACAAGGACAGGAGGCAAGACGAGTCCTCGTCTTTGCAGGAGGCCAATCTCGACGCTGCCGCGGTGACTTTCGTCTTGGAGGATTGAAGAACACCCGATGAAGACCTGAAGTTCCTACCGCGTCAGACCACGTCGCGCACCTCGATGATGCCTTCCCCGCCGTCATCCCCGCCGTCATCCCTCAGTCACCTGAAAATGGGCTGTGCGAAGTTTGGGACGCGCAGCGCGTTGTTGGCCGCTGTTGAATGATGGCGGTATAAAAGCGAGACTGTCCAGTTTGGACCCCATTTTCGCTCTTGACATTGCACCACAATGTTCTTCTTCACCCTCCTCAGCTCGTTCACCGTGCTCAGCGTGCTCCGAGAGCTTCATCACCCCAGTCCGTTGAGCGCCATGCAGTCTCTCCGCATATACGCTGAGAGCCTCTGCATCCTGGTTCCTCTGGGGATCGGCTTTGAGGGACTCGACGCGTATCTCACTTCCACCCCCGTCACTGTCAACTTCACCGTGCCTCCTCCCGTCATCTTCTCCCCCATCCTCGACCTCATCCCTCACCCGCTCTTCCCAAACTACACCCCGCTCCTCGACGCTTTGGAAGCCCATGGCTCTAAGCCAATGGTGCATCTCCATTTCCAGTCGACGAACCCTTCGGTGTCAGTCGTGACGCTGTTGGATGAATTCATTCCGCCCTCGCCCACCCCCATCCTCGTCGCAGGCGACCCACCAACGACCGTCGCGTCGGCGATGTCGATCTCGCCCAGCTTGGCCTTGATCTGCTTGGCCGTGGCTGTCATCGCCGTCGCGTTGGCCGCGTTCCCAGTGACGCGAGTTCGTACCAGTACAGACGAGGTATCTATTCTTTCGCAGCTCCCTCTACCTTTACTCATGTTCTCAATAGATTCCGTTCGACATTGACGAGTCCATGGCGCTGGTCGTCCTGGGCGAGCGTCGTGACTGGCCTTCTCGTAGAGTTTATCAAGTCGGCAGGACGCGCTCTCTTCTCCTTACTTGGGTGCGTTCTTTCGCCGTCATTGTTTCTTCTGCTGACTGTCTATTGCAGCACGCGAGACTGCTCGTCACTTTCCCGACCAAATGCCTCCTGCGTTCGGACCGCGATCCAAGGCCGTATTCTTTTATACCCCATACCGTGCGTTCCTTTCCGCCTATTTCAATCTTTTTCTTACCATTCCTCCAGAACGCTGTTCTCCACCGCATCCTGCTCATTGCCAGCCCGCCTCCAGTTCTTTTGGCCACCGCCGCACCTGGCGAGATAGCCAACGATGAATTCCAAGTCCCCCATCCCCTCACCGAAGAGATTCCCCCGCCCCGACGCTCAGACCGTATTCGTTCCAAGACCGAAACCCCGGTTTGTCGCACATTCTCTTCGTCCTTGCCTTTGCTCACATTCTTTCTAGTCCACTTGCCAGACTCCGTTGCCCGAAACGCTACTGCTCTTTGCCCCTTCCTCCGTGAGTCGACTCTTGCTCTTCCCTTACTTTCACTCACGCGAACCAGTCCTCCCGCTCCCGGACCTGCACCGCACCCGGTCACATTATCAACGTCTCGGCCAAGATGAACCCCGCTGGAACCACCTTGCCACACATCACGCCCTTCGATGGCCCCATCCCTCCACCCTCGCCGTCGCTGGCCATGCCGCGTGCGCCGTTGACAGATATCATTCCCGCCCGTCATCTCCCACCCAAACAACTTGCACCGTCCATTCCGAAGCCCCCGTGCCGAACCCATACCAGAATAATCGGTGGCGGCGTAATGCTCGGCCCACGACGTCGGTAGTTGATCTACCGTCTTGCTTCATATCTCCATCCCTCATCTCATCGGATCTCATTCCATTTCCTCTCCCTCTCTCCTCTATTACCTCCCTACGATGAGGTCTGCTCCATCTCCATACATTTATCTTTATTTCTCTCATATCTCTCTGTAACATAGTGTAAATTAGAATATAGATTGCTTGCTCGCCCCTCAGTGCGTGCGACCCCACCGCGACCCCTCGCAAGCTCGTCGCTATCTTTGCCTCGGCATCTCGGCGATGCTGATCCGTTAGACCCGGCCTCCGTCATATCATCCCGTTCAGCGTTCGCACGCGGCGGCACTGCGTTTACCCATTGGAAATACCCACTCGTCCCCCCTCACATTTTCATGACGGTTCAACGGGAAGGCATTGTCAAGAGATCGATGGAAAGAAAACTGACAAGTTACGCCCGAGCCCACACTCGTGCCTGACGAAGTTGACGATCCTTGGGCGCTGCTTGCATTCAGCCACCTTTCACGAAACTGGAGGCGCACACAGTTTTTCGGCCTCGTTCTGCCACAATACGCTACCAAACGAGAGGCGCGCCGAGGCTTGGAGGGTCACGGACTCTGTCTACTTCAATTCCAAACGAATCACCCAGATCGGCCTCGCAGGCTCGCAATATGAGCTACAATTCGAGGTTGTTTCATGGCGCGCTACGTCGTCGCCGACGGCTCAATGTCATTTTGCTCCAGGACCCACCAACTGATGAATCGTCAATAACACGGCTCCCGAGGGACGGATTGCTCATCAGAGTTGGTTGATTCATGCTCACTTCCCCGATGCTCGACTCTTCCCTTCCCAACGAACAATCGCAAACTCTCTGCCGGCTCTACATGGGCATGTACCGCACCCATGTTAGTGCACTTGGGCGGGTCAGCTTGAGAGCAACGGAAGCGTGGAAGAGTATTCAGTAGTTAACCTCGGTATCCTGTGATAACTTTTCGATCAATGGCCAGTGTCGTACGTATTCCACCTCCTTGACGAACACGACAAGACCATCTTTCGCATACCGCTATGTACGAAAATCTGGAGCCTTACACGAAATGTCCCTTTGCTCTATTCATGGCCCAGCGCGTCGGCATTGAATGCGCGTTGGATTGTCAATGAAACGCGGCGCGCCCCGAATTCACTGCAGCACGTTACTACACAGTGTGACAGGGGCGGCGTATCTTCGCTTGAAGGTTTTGAGGTGTGGCCGCGGTTGGGGTTTGTGAAGAAAATTGTTACGAGTTCGCTTGGTCTCCAATGTGTATGGTTCAACTTCTGATTCAACCGTGGGAAATCATTACTCAAAGTAACATTTGGCAATCAGGTGCAAGCAAGGCTGATCTCATCCTCTTCCCTCATCGGATAAATTCCATTCCTCTCATATTCCGAGCGCGTCCCGTCCTCTAATGGAGCCGTCTTCACCCCGACCCTGGACCCAGCGAATTCAATGGCGGGGAACGTTGCCCGCGACGATTGTACAAGCTGTCGACGTCATCTCGGCTAATCGCTGTCTCGCGACGCGCTATATAACAAAGCGCGCCCATAGCTGATGAGCAGCCAATGTCTGATTCCCTTCCCTCCTCAATCGAAGTCTGCATCGTCGGCGCTGGACCTAGCGGACTTGCCTGCGCTCTTGGTCTAGCAGCGCGCAACATTCCATTCGTGATTGTCGACGCGGTTGCCGAAGGGCACACCGACTCGCGCGCCATCGCATTCAACCCCTCTGCCCTTGAGGTGGGTTCCACCTTCTCCCCCTGACCATTTTCACTCATTCTCTAGTCATTGGCACTGGTGAATCCTCAAGTGGCCGATGACCTCGTTGCTGCCGGGAACCGCGGCAAAACCTTCTCTGTTGTCGACCGGAAAGACAACACGCTCTTCAGCCTCCCTCTCAGCAATAGTCTCTCCAAATACACCAAATTCCACTGGGTATTAGTAATGCCACAACACATCGCGGAGGAGCAGATGCGTAATGCTCTCAAACGCGCTGGGCATCCTGTTTATTTCAACAACCGAGTTCATGCGGCGGTCGACGGAGGTTCACAGTACACTTTGCAGTTCGAGTCTGGCCACGTCCTGCAGGCGCGCTACGTTGTGGCTGCAGACGGATCGAAATCTTTCCTGCGGTCCTTCGCCGGTATATCCTCCATAGATCCTCTGACCAATAAACTTTCCGCGCCTGGACCAACCGACGAGTCGTTTATCGTCGCAGACGTCATCCTCTCCAACCACTCCCGGTTCATTCCCCGGGATGGCATGCAGATTCGGCTGGGGGACGATGGATTCGTGCTCACAGGCCCAATGATTGACCCCTCCCTTTCTGCCGAGGAGACGGAGAGGCTTTTCCGGCTCTACATTGGCATGTCGGATGTCCCGCCGCGCAACCCTGACATCGAGTATTTGCAGCGGATTCTCGACACGCGCGGCCCGGGGGCGTGGAAGGCACCGAAAGACGTTCCAAAAATCGCCAAAGTGTTGAGCAGCCAGCGCTTTCGAACGCGCAACTCGCTGGCGGAGACGTATGTGCGTCGGTCGTCGACTGGAGGAGCCTACATCCTTCTGGCAGGCGATGCGGCACACACACATGGACCAGCAGGTGGTCAGGGCATGAATCTCGGTATTAGCGAGGCATGCGAGCTCGCAGAGGCCATTTACGAGCACCGCAATGCGAGCCTCGCTGAGAAGAAGGACTCGGAAAAGATACTAGACACGTTTTCGACCCGCAGGCGGGCAGTGGCGAGGGAGATAATTTTAATGGTGGAGGGTATGTCTGTGGTGGAGAGGGGCGGGACCGGGTGGATGTTGTGGATGCGTACGACGATGATGTGGCTTGGTGTAAGGATACCCGGTGTCAAGGGATATCTGGCGTGGAATTTGAGTGGGTTGGGGAGGATTCAGAAGAGGGCGTCATTATAGCTGTATGTCGATTGAGGGAGAGAGATTTCTGCGGATGGGAAATTGAATTCCGTACTATCCAGCCTTAAGTCGCCTCGGTTCCTGGAGATTCGGGGCATGACAGGGAAGAGCGATTATCTTGACTAATTGCCTCGTCTTCTATTCGGGCCCACGGAGCACGTCTTCTTTCTCGACCACCATGGCTCACATCGATAAAAAATTGCGCACCAACGCTGGAGACAGTGTCGATGTCTCGGTCCATCCAGCCGCACCTTCTTTCGAGATCAACACACCCTGGTCTCAATTTCCACCCATCAGGCGACCCATCAGGCGCATGCCCGGCGATCGCCAGCCCCCAGCAGCTCCTCTCACCGTCTCCCATCAACGAGTCCTGTCCGACTCGTCTAAAGACATTAATGGCGAGGCGGAGTCCAAGAGCCTATCCAGCACGTCCGAGGAAAAAACGATCACTCCAGTCGTCTCAGCAGGGGTGCTAGCTGACGATGAGAACCAAGGCGAGGACAGAGCTGTGGTCGAGAGCGAGCACACCGCGGTCTTGGGCGATCAGCGGGGAAATGCGATGGGTGAGAGTTCGGTGTAGCCCGACGGAAGGACTCGGGAAAGATACTAGACGCGTATTCGACGTCCAGACGCGCAGTGGCGATTTTTTGGAAGATACGCTTTTTGTGAAAGTACCCGGTGTCGAGGAATAGCAAATTTGGCTTGGAAGAGTGGGTTGGAATTCAGAAGGCGTTATCGTAATCTTTGCGAAATGGAGAGCAACTTTGAAACTCAGCGATCACTGATTTCGTTCCTCTATCCTCCGCCACCACCACATCAACTCAAAAGTTAAACACGCGCCTTGGATGCTTCACCCTGCGTCAAGTTGTCGTATAGTCAGTCTGGACTGCTCTCGATGCCCCGCGCATCGGACCGACGTCGACTCGAAATTGGTGGCTGCGTTATTTATCAGGAAAAGAAGACGAAAACTTGACGCCACGAGGGCATCCACACAAGAAGGAACAACCAGTGACTTCGGGACGTTTTTTTCGCCGTATCTCTAGACGGAATCCAAAGAGTCGTTTATGGTCAGTGACGTCCAGTTCTGCATGTGCCGGGACCGTCGAGGCACAGAATTGTTGTCAAGCCCTGTATTTCAGCATCCTTCTAGCCCTCTGGATTTTGGTATACGCGCGGACTTTGCAGAGTCTGGGTCTCAAGATGCTTCTCTTCCATGTCCAAGCTGTCGCGAATGGCGCTTTGTTCCGCCTTTTGTACCTGCGGCGCTTTTGATGGCCCGACAGCTACATGTGTCGACTTGAGATAAAAGCCAGCCAAGCCGCCAGCCAATACCCCAGTTCTCGAACTACCCACTCATCGAAAAAACATGCGCTTCGCCACCTTCGTTCTTTTTGCCTCCACCTTTGCCTCTTCTCTCGCCGTGCCCGCAGTGCGTCTTTTCCTCTTCGTTCGCTCGTCCACTTATGATTCCCAGCCCCAACCCACGTCGACCGTCACCGTTGGCGACGTCTTCGCCAAAACATCCGACGTCGTTTCAGGTCTCGTCAGTCTCAGAGGCGTCGCAGCTCAGATTTCCGCCAACACTACCATTTCCTCCTCGACCGCCAACCCCGTGATCCAAAACGTCAACCTCGTCCTCCATCGTCTCGTCCCCGCTACAGCGCACAACCAGCGGGACCTCATCGGCGGTCTCTTGGGTGGCCTCCTCGGCGGCGGCGACAGCAGTCAGTGTGGGATCCTGCAGATTGTTGAGGGCGACGACGATTCCCTCCTTGACGGTCTCCTCGGGAGCGACCCGCTGGGAGACTTGCTTTGCAACGGTGGCGGCATCCTCAGCGGTTTGTTGGGCGACGATGGCCTCCTTGGTGGGCTTCTTGACCCTAATGGCCTTGGAGGTCTTCTTGGAGGTCTTCTTGGTGGCGGGGATGGGGATGGGTCTGGTGGTGGGCTGTTGGGCGGTCTTCTTGGCGGTGGCGACGGCGGTGGGCTGTTGGGTGGTCTTCTTGGTGGTGGCGGGGATGGATCTGACGGCGGGGACGGCGGTCTCGGTGGGCTGTTGGGTGGACTTTTGGGCGGCGGCGCTCTCCTCGGTCCCATCACCGGCCTCCTCGGCGGCTCCTCCGTCCTCGGCTCTGCCTGCGGCATTCCCACCGTCAGCCTCCTCGTCAACATACTCCAGGGTTTGGTGGTCAACCTCAATGGTCTTTTGTCGCTCGGCTCTCAATGCACTCCTTGCGGCAGCAACTCGGAGTTTGACGCGCTTTTCGGTGGGCTGATGAGAGATAATGCCGCCAAGCTTGCTGCCGTCCCTCTCCGTTCTCATTGATTAGGTCTACCTTGTTGTTTTTGCTATGCTGTCGATTATTCATGTTTGATCTTCTTGAAATTCACTTGCAAGTTCCAAGTATCGCGTCCGTTTTGGGATATGCCGTCACAGAGAGAATGCACCATGAGATGAAGGATGAAAGCAGTGGTAAGTACATACCGACGCTGAGCCGACTCGGCCGAGTAGCAAGTACGCGATGATCCGGGTGTTGCGTGATGATGACGGAAGCAATTGTCGGCGTTGCCGGCATTTGACGCGGTCACTGTTGTTTCTCACCCACGTTGCACCCACGAACGACTTGCGAACGACGACGCGTTCAAACTTCAGGCTGATCACCATGAACGTCGACACCCCTTGGACCTGTGTATCCCATCTTGTTCAGCGGTGCGAGATGCCTCTCCCCTCTCCATCTATCGGACGAGATTGTCAGTTCAGACTCTGACAGACTGCTTACTCTCAAGGGACCTCCCGAACTCGCCTCTTAGTTAACACCATTCGTCGACCAGTGAAGATGAGACTACCATCTGTCCCGATCTGCCGCCAGCCACCGTCCATATATGAATAGGAGCGTCTAGCAAACAAGCAATGGAGCCCTTACTACCCACAACAACGGAGGTCTGCATAGTCGGTGCTGGCCCCAGTGGGCTATCGTGTGCTCTCGGTCTCGCAGCGCAACAAATCCCATTCGTCATCGTCGACCAACTCGAATGTGGGCACAACGGCTCGCGTGCTCTGGGTTTGTATGCCGGCTCATTGGAGGTGAGTTCATGTCTCACTTGGGCTCGAGGGTCCCACTGACTGGCCCAGGCCATTGGAGCGCTCAACCCTCAACTGTCTGAAGAGCTAGTGACAGCAGGGATCCAGGGAGAACGAATGGCCGCTATTGATCAGTTGGAGAAGCCCATCTTCAGCATAGATTTTCGCGGCTCGGCGCGTATACAAAGTACCCGTTCGTGCTGCTTATGCCCCAGCATGAGGTAGAAAAGCGGATGCGCGAATGTTTACACCGTCTTGGCCACACGGTTTTCTATCGCAAGCGTCTCTGCGACCTCAAGCAAGTCACTGGCGGACACCGGCACCAGCTAAAATTCGAGTCCGGCGAGGCAATAACAGCGCGTTACGTCGTTGGGGCCGATGGCTCCAATTCACCTGTCCGCTCCTTGGCGGGTATTTCATTCATCGATCCTTACACCAACACGTTGGTTACACCTGGGCGGAATGAGTCGTCCTTCGTGGTGGCGGACGTTCTGCTTTCAGACCCTGCCAACACCGTCCCGAGCAATGGTATTCAGATCAGGATCAGCGACGAAGGTCTCGTACTAACCGCGCCGATTCCCGATTCGTCCATCTGCGCCACGGATTCGACCCAAAAGCTCATCAGGCTTTACGTTGGTACGACCGAAACACCACCGCGTTCTCCGGACATGGCGTATCTTCAGCAAATTCTGGATGCGCGGGGGCCAGGGAGCCGTTCAATACCACCAAGCGTTCCTCAAATCGTGCAGGTTCTGGACAGTGCTCGCTACCGCACACGACCAGCAATCGCCGACAGTTTTATGCGAGTGAGCGAGGGCGGGGCCTACATCCTTCTCATCGGCGATGCAGCACACACGCAGGGTCCAGGCGGTGGCCAGGGCATGAACTTGGGCATAACTGAAGGCTGTTTACTTGCAGAAGCCATCCAAGGGCACCGAAACGCGGACTCGGACACGCATGTTTTGGAGGAGTATTCCGAGCGGCGGCGTGTCGTGGCGTGTCAAGTTGTGGACCTGGCCCAGGGGATAACAACATTCGAGGCGGGCGGCTCAGGTTGGGTACCCTACCTGCGCGCGTTTGCGATGTGGGCGTTTTTCAAGGTACCATTCATGAACGAGAAAATGGCTTGGAAGATTAGCGGGCTTGGGTACAAGAAATTTCAGTGATGCCGTGTCAGAAATGTGCTCCTATCAATCTTATCGGCTATGGGCGCTAAATTTACCAATAAGTGCGGGTGAAAATCAGTGATCTGCAAGACATGGCAACCTTTCCCTCCTCGACAGAAGTCTGTATAGTCGGCGCTGGCCCCACCGGACTCGCATGTGCCCTTGGACTTGCTGCTCGTGGTATTCCCTTCGTTGTGGTCGACGCGCTCGATGAGGGGCACAACGAATCGCGTGCAGTTGCGATCTACGCGAGCGCCCTAGAGGTGCGTTTCCGTCTCGCGAAAAAACAGTGATTTCAATGCCTGGTACAGTCCATCGCGGCTCTGAATCCCCAGGTCTCGGATGACATGGTCGCAGCGGGCGTTCAGGGCGAGGCATTCACGATGATTGACCGGAACGAGAAGAACGTGTTCAACATACCTTTCAAATCAACCCTTGAAGCATACACGAAGTTCCCCTTCTTGCTCGTGGTACCACAGCATACGGCTGAACATCGGATGCGCCAAGGCCTCGAGCGCTACGGCACCACTGTCTTCTTCAACAAACGCGTCTGCGATATGGCAGAATCTGCTCAGGGTTCGCAGTACGAGCTTCGGTTCGAAACGGGCGAAACTTTGACGGCGCGCTACGTTGTCGCAGCGGACGGATGCAACTCTTTCGTGCGCTCCTTTGCCAAAATTCCCTTTGTCAATCCGATCACAAAGAAACCGGTGACTCCTCAACCAGACGACGCGGCATACGTGGTAGCAGATGTACTGCTAGAGGAGCCATCTACAAAGCTCCCGAGGGACAGGGTCCAGATCAAGATTGGCGACGACGGTTTCGTGCTGACCGGCCCATTGGTCGACCCGTCTCAGTCCGCCGATGTTGTCCAAAGGCTCTTCAGGCTCTACATCGGCGTACCGGACATTCCGCCAAGCAAGCCAGATATCACCTACCTGCAAAACATCTTGGAGGCACGGGGCCCAGGTTCGGCTTCCACACCGCGAGACGTTCCCAAGATCGCCAAGGTTCTGCACAGTTCTCGCTATCGCTCACGCGAGGCGGTCGCAGATACATTTATGCATGCGACTCAAGGCGGAGCGTACATCCTCCTCGCAGGCGACGCGGGCCACATGAATGGTCCCGCAGGTGGCCAAGGGATGAATCTTGGTATTGGCGAGGCATGCGAGCTTGCAGAGGCCATTCACGAGCACCGCAATGCGAGCCTCGCCGAGAAAACCGATTCTGGACGTATTTTGGAAGCTTACTCGACCCATCGAAGGGAGTTCGCAAGTCAAGTTGTCGAGATGGTCCATGGAATGACCGCAGTTGAAGCTGGAGGTATCGGGTGGGCGCCGTATCTGCGCCTCTGTGGTTTGTGGACGGTTACTCGGTTGCCGTTCATGCAGGGAGTGCTCGCGTGGCAGTTGAGTGGACTGGGCCGCATCAAGAAGGTTGTTGATGCGAAATAATCTACAATTAATTATCTGTACCTTCTCGCCAATGGCATAGTAATGCACCGTAGCCTGAATGTGCGTCGCCGGGAAGGTCTTCCACTGATTTCCCACGGTTGAACCAGTATTAATTGGAATTAGACGTCAGATAATTACATCCTCAAGAAGGGTAATATGTACTCAAGTACATGATTTCCCTTGAATTAAATCTGCCGCCTAACCAGCTTTGTGAGCCAAATAGACGAGAAACTCAAAAACCTACCTTTTCCGCGATAGCATATACAGTGGATTGAATATGTGCCCCAACAGTAAAGGGGATGATACTAGCATCTACAACCCTGAGGTTCGTAGTTCCGTATACAGTCAAGGTCGGGTCGACGACGCCACCCAGAGCTTGCGTTGCCATTGCCGCCGTACCGAGAAGATGATCCCCGGGCTACAGAGGTTAATGCATTTTAAACGGTGCGCTTTTCTCGACTCACCGAAAGCGTGTTCCTGATCCAGCTGAAATTCAGGTGTTAGCAGCTTCAGAAAGGGTAAATTTAGTGGACACACTCGATCAGATCGTCATCGTCAGTAACCGCAGGCTGGATTATCGTCGCGATGTCGCTCGAAATGGGAGCGGTTTGTCCAAGCTTCTGAACAAACTTTAGAGCTTGTAGAATCGTCTGGACATCTGTATCCAAGTCAATCAATCAGCAACGCAACTCGCAAGCGTCTCACCATAGTCGTTATCGAGATAATTTCCTTTCAAGAGAGTCAGTTGACTCCTTCCTGTCAGACAAAAAAACCAATACCAGTGATGATAGGCGCAGCGGTGCCGACGGTACTGTTGATATGCTGGCGAAATTCAGCTTTGTAAATTGCAGGACAACTCCCAACGTACAACCGATCCACGCGCCATGGGGTGCTGTAAACTTGAGAATCAGCTGTCGACCTCTACAACTAGCAATCAACTTGCCAGCGTCCCCATTAGCATTGTCATGTAGCTATCTCCGGCCTGAGGTGCAATGGCGCCTCTACCAATAAGGATCGACTCTGCCATCGGTACGTTCCCTGTGGTGATCCATTGTCGCTGAAGCTTGTATTGCGCCGATTGAAGAGGAGTCAGTTTGTGGCTGGATGTGTAGTTGTCGAATGCAGCGAGGAGGGCCGCCTGGACGGTCACATTACAGGTTAGTTGGAATGGTGTGAAGGTCTGTGCGGCGTCGTTGGCAGCAAGCCAACCAGTGTGATTGAATGCGCTAAAGCAGATAGTCAGACACGTAAATGTGACTTCACCAACTGACTAGAGAGCTTGTTGTTGCGCGGAGAAGGTCGCGTTGTTGTTGAGTTCATCTGAGAAAGCATTTGAGAAAAGTCGAGGGTTCAAATATTACATACCAAATGTCAGATGCCCCGAGTTGAGTTGAAACTCCGCAATACTAAAAACGTGCTCCTACAGATTCTCCCCGACGCCGGTCAGGTTCACCAAAGGCGTGATTCCGAGAGATTTCAATAAAGCGGCATTCCCGATACCTGCACGAAATATAGAAAGAATACCAAGAGAAACGGAGACAGCTAACCGGACAACTCTAGTAGCTGAGGCGTTTGAACGGCGCCAGCAGACAAAATGACTTCTTTGCGTGTAGAAGCCGTGTAAGATCTAGACGCAACCGTGAACGCAACACTCTGGGCGGTGTGTTTCCCAGAGTTCGACTTTTTGAAAGATATCTTTGTGGCCTGATTTGGCGTGAGTGTCAAGTCACCCGAGGCGAGGGAAAACCAACCTGGGCTCCAGCCACGATAAACAAATTGGGCCGAGCACAAGACTGTTCGAAATACGAATTGGCCGCATACGAACGGACACCCTTCTGTCTGTCGACGCTGGATCGGGAATTAAAGATTCCTACGGTCGTCCCTGCGTCCTACACTGATTGAGTATACGAGCTCCTACCTTGTTCTGAAACGTACCGCATCACCATTGGTCGAAATCTGCTCCGAAATTAATTCGTTCGTCGAGGAAAGAATCAAAGGCAACTTACACCCAGGTTGTTCCATGTCTGGACATATGCAGGAATGATATCGGGGTATAACACATTGTACGAGGCCTAAAATAATTTAAGTCAACCTTCCGGCCGCCGCTCAATTGTTCTTACCTGTATAGGCCCGGAACCTCCGTGGGTAAACGAAGCAGCCTCCTGAGAGGAGCTGGCTCCGGGGAATGGATTCGTCTGGTATTGCTGATCTACCGTCTGCGATCTGGCGAAATACGGCTGCAGCGCGGACCAAGACCAGTCGGACGACCCGGAAAGGGTTTTCCAGGCGTCGTATTCCTCCCTCGATCCTCGGCCCCAGGCCATCAAGTTCAAGCCACTGGACCCTCCGACCATCTTACCTCTTGATCAAAGTTTCAGCTACCATGGAATATTTAAACCAGGGGGCGCAGTACCGAGGTTGCGCAATTGAACGCCCATTTGCCCCGGGCTCCGGGACCGTCGTGAATAACCTGAGAGCTATGAAAATTTCGACAAAAGGACCGTACTGAGAGGCCTACCAGTCATAAGTCGCGTTCCCTCCACCTCCGGGAAGAGAAAGTTCTGGTAGAAATCATCATCAGTACGCCGTTTTGACGGCAATTGCAATACGAACCTGGAGTCAGAATCACTGGGTCCCCTTGGTGGTAGATGCCCGCTTCGATGATACCGACCGTGACGCTTTTGTCCGCCGACAGTCTTTCGTAGGTCAGTCAGCTTCGAGTACCCGGAGTCTGATATGGAACATGCCTCGCGGCCAACGTCAGCCCAGCGGTGCCTCCTCCTGGGTGAGACTGAGAAAACTACAGTGTGACTTGTTGCGTCCACTGACCGATAATAATATAATCATACGTTCTAGCTGCAAAGGCAGCAGCATCCGTCGCCACGGCACCCTTGAGGGCCGAAGAACATGCAGAAGTCGTTCCGAGCACCACAGGAAATGCAGCAAGGCCACCAAGGAAAACAGGAAGAAGCATGGCCGTTGCTGATGAGGCCACGAAAACTAGCGCGTAAGTTTTATACCATTCAGAAATGTGTAGACCCAGGCGGTTGCCGGGCGGAGTCGCGGACGCCGCTATCTATCAAACTCGATCGACGAGGCCGATGACCGATGTATCCGGAGACAGCGGAAAATTCAAGTGGCAAAAAAGAACAACTGCGAGCAGACAGCGACGAGGGTGTTGACAAGACGGTCAGGTGGCGGTGTTTATGGTTCAGTTCGGTGGAATACACTTAGTCGGCCTGTTGCATCTTTTTGACTGGGAGGATGTGGTCGATATACAGGTGGAATAAGCTTAGTTTTATGTCGATAGTAAAGTACAACATTATGTTTCACATTAAGGCACCCAGCGACACCATAAGCACCAGCGGCCACTTCCAGCCAGCCAACATCTGCACTCCACCACTGGTATTAGCGGTAGGATGCTCTACCTTTCCGACAGGTGCGATAGGCACCCCGTTCACCGTCCCGCCCGCCACGGGTAAACCAGTGGGTGCTGGGTCCGAAGTCGCTGTGGACCGTATAAGCCAAGTCAAGAGTCAAATCGGCCAAATCAACTCACAAAAGAGATTCCCGTCATTCTCCATCTCAGCCGAAGTAAGAGCCGCCTGGAGGAGAGTACCCGCGTCGGTTGGTACTGTCGAGAGTAGACCTATCCGCGGAGGGTCTACAGACGGGCGCGTAAGGTTTCCGTAATAGAACGACGCCAATACGCTAGGATACATTAGCAAGCAAGTCTGTTCTCTCTACGAAAGACGGACCCCTTGATGAACGGATCCCCAAGACTCCAGCTATACTGGTACCCATTCCCTACCTGGGGTGTATCCGTCTGCACAACATTCGCCACACAATCTTGCACCTGCCCGTCCACGGCCTGGGTCACAAAGTCCCGTGGGTCGACAGGGAAGAGTTTGCCGTTGATTGAAAACGCGAGAGTGTGTGGCGTGGAGCATGCAAACTTGGACCCGCCCAAGCGGGCACTGATGGCGGATACAATATCGGCGGGGCCGCGGAGGAGTGAGTTGCCTGTGTCGATCAACGCGGAGAGGGCGATGCTCGGTGACGAGAGGTTGGATCGCGGGAGACGGACGCCATCGAGGAATACGTCGTCCAGAAATAGTTCCCAGGCCAGGGGGTATTGCTGCGAGTACTTGATCAACTGGCGGTCAGTGGATGGAGCGAAAACAAACCTCATTGGGAGAGTCTGCAGGTCCTTGAAGTGCCGAAGGGTAAGCGCGAATGGGCGCCCATGTGAGGTCGGAAGACGACACGCCTTCGGGAAGTTCTCCGAGGCTGAGGACACCCTGGTTTCCGCCGATATCGAGGGTGTTGCGCTGTAGAGTGATAGTGACCATCGGTGCTGCAAGCGACTGGGTGGTAACCAGGCGAGTTAAAGCTGGGCCATGGGTGGGGAAGGACTGTAGTACAGCGTTCGTGAGCGCCTCCGAAGCAGCTGTTGCGCGTCTGTTCGACTTGGGGAGTAGGTCGTTGAGGTCAGGAAAGAATCGTATGCCATAGTTGGATGCTGAAGGCGAGATGCGGCGAGGAACGGAACGGCGGCCCGATGAGGATGGCGGAGTGAATTGTGCTCTGAAAAGCGCGTTCCATATCACACTGTTGAGCGCAAACCCAAGGCCCAAAATGCCGGCGCATCCTGATTCGATCACGTTGGTGTTGGTCGCATTGATTGCACCGAAATATTGATTGTGAATGCGGACACCGGCGAAGGTGACGTTGTCTGTGCCAGCAATCCCAGAGGCAAATGTTCCAGTAAGAGAGTCGCCGTACGTGAGGTCGACTGGAACGCCCGACGAAGCGAAACTGGATTGTGGAAATAGAGGCAATGTAGCCTTACAACTCGTGCACGCGTCCGAGACCATCCATAGATCTGAGGAGCCGGTATCTGCTGGACGGTTAGAGTGCTTTATTGCTGCGATAAATATATTGCACACCAAGGACCAGTGGTGCAGCCGTTCCGCCGACAGTGACCAGAACGCTGTAAGTACTGTACACTGGTTCAGAAAGAGCAATTCAAAGAGATTCGGACAACGCACACGTCAATGAAATCACCCAGCCCTGCAGCGCCGGTCAGCCCCGCCCGTCGCTGCAAACCGCGAGACTCTCGTCGAAAAAGAGGTAAATGGAGGCCATTTTCGGTGCGTTTCGGTAAGGATGACGACTCGGAAGCGGCGACAAAGGCAAAAAATAGAGACCAGGACCAAAAGAAGGGAGGGATAAGCAGGGCCAGCTGCACCATGGCAGAAAGACGGCCACAGACTGAGAGAATGAAAGAAAGATCAGTGGGCTTGGCTAGACCGAGATCGAGATGGTGTCACGGTAACGACCATGTTGAGATGATCTGCATGATTGGCGAAGATCAGCGCGTCTACGCTCTCTTCCCACACTCATGGGAGAGGACACCAGGTCGGTGCTCGTTATGCTGTCCACTGGCAAGCAGGGCTCAGCCGTCGTGCGAGGTACTTTTTTGTATTTTCTTTCGTGTTAGAATACAATTTCAAACGTGTTGTAATGACAGCCCTCGCCAAGGCCAACGAATCCTCTTCTCAATGGCTCATCCTCGCACAGACTCGGGACACCACCTCTGCGCGGAGCAAGGCCCTGGAATCCCTTCCGGGTGTCCGTCTGCACAAAGGCACCCCGACTGACCCAGAGGCACTCTTCACCTCTGCCCCGGGCCCGATATACGCCGTGTTTTCTGTGCAGCAGAGTGTCGACAATCCCAAGGGCGTGCAGGGTGAGACGATCGAGGCCAACGCGCTGGCGGACGCCGCTGCCAAGCACGGCGTGAAGCATTTCGTGTACAGCAGCGTGCAATTTGGTGGGGCGTCGGACAAAAAGACATATGTGCCACAGTGAGTGAAAGTTGGCAGACATGATATGCGGCTTACCCAACGTAGCTTCGAGTCCAAGCGTCTGGCGGAGGAATACCTCGAAAAGACTCATCCTGATATGCCGAGGACGATCCTGCGCCCGACAACGTTCATGGACCAACTGGTCGTGGGAGACCCGAACTCGGCGACTAGCAAGATAACCAAGACGCTGTTCCTGACGGGTCTGAAGCCTACTACCAAGTTGCAGCTGATTGCGTGCAGCGACATCGGAGGGGTCACTGCGTTGGTCCTGGCGAATCCGGAGCGGTATACAGGCAAGGATGTGGATCTTGCCGGCGACGAGATGACTCCGCAGGACTTTGAGGACGGGTGGAGGGAGGCGTTTGGTGAGGGGATGAAGCCCAAGATGCTGGGAGGAGGTCTATTGGCTTGGGCGATACGAGTGGGCATGAAGGAGATTAGGCTAATGTTCCGGGTGTGTTTCGCTTGGTATCCTAGTCTTTCGCTGAACCAAGGACTCCAGTTTTTCAACGAGATCGGATTTAGTGTGAATATTGCGGCGCTGCATGAAGAATATCCACAGTTGAAGGATTGGAAGACGTTTTTGAGGACGGAGGTGAAGAAGTAAAGTGGTCCGTGCATCGTCACGTGCGAGGCTAGCCTATATAAGCCTGACGTTGCCAAAAAAAATCTTCGATTCTTCCACAATCAAACAGCCAATGACGATACCTACGGCGCAGAGAGCTGAGCTGGGCCCACCTCGGTGTGGTCCGCCTTGACTTCGCCCGTTCGGCGCCACTCCTTGTTACTTTCATAGGGACGGGCTGAACAAAATCTGACGGCTCCTTTGTGTGGAGGGAGTAGTGGTACAACAGAATACATACATTAGGACTGTCGAGCTAAAGCCAGGACTGCGGCGACGAGGCCCTTCGGGTCGTTTATCTGTACATGCGAATCGACAAGTTCTGACGGATCGACACCGAGCTCGTCAAGCCCAACGACGCTTGCAGCAGCGAGCCACTTGGTGTTTGGGTGAAAGATGAGGTTTATGGATATTGGGCGTCGTCGGACAACGTAGGATAGTTGCACCTCGTTCTCGGAGACATGCTCGGGACCTTGAGCTTCGAATACAGAGCGGTGGAACGAGAGCACCGCGGTGTATCTGGCAAGTCTTGAGTACTTGACGTAGAGAGGAAAACGTCGCGTACTGGTCGTAAAGTGGAACGAGTCGCCCGTCGTCGTCATCCACTCTCAGAGCTTTGACAGCCTTGTCGGCCTCTGCGCGCTCGGCACGTAGTTTTTCGACCTCTTGGGTCCCGCTCTTGATGCCTCCCTTGACGCTGCCCACCTTCTTGGATGCCTGCTCGATGTCGTCCGTGAGGGCCTGCATCTGGGTGACCTGGTCAGTGAGTCGTTGTTCCGCCGTGGGTATGGTCATCCGTGGTTTGGGGTGAGCGTGTCGGAGACGCGTCAAGGCTAGGCGCCCGTCGATTATCTTTTGTGAGAGGGCTGCCGCTCGTGCTGCCTCCTCCTTCAACTTGAGATAGTCTGCCGGGTGACTATATGAGTGCTTTGAATAGAGAAGAATGCTGCGACGCGCCTTTGTCCACCACGGGCGCCATAGTCCGAATATTCGTGCGCACCTCGGCGAGAGCTGCCTTGGCGATACGTAGTTTCTCCTTCTTCTCCTCGCACACGACCGCCAGCGCGTTGTTGTCCTCCGCGGTCACGATGGCGGCATCGTCAATGTCGCTGACGATGGAGGTTATGTACTTTGATTTGGCGTTCTGTTCCAAGTAGCGGAACTTGAGTTTTCGGAGGAAGGAGGTTTGGGTAGCGAGGTCCTGGGCGACGAGCTCGGGATCTCTGAGCTCGATATCGTACTCGTCATCAGCGTTGGCAGTGAACTGGTCAACGTTGTGGACAATCTTGAGGGAGGCCTTTTCAAAGGCTGCTTGGAATTCTTGTGCCATGAGTACGAGTCGAGACAAACAGGGGAACACGTGATCGTCGCGTCTTGCACAACAACAATGAGGATCGAAGAGCTCGTCCTCGAGGGTCTGTCCTCGCCGTCCCTCACGATGTCGAATCCACTCATCTTGACGCAGGCTTCAAGTCGTACCCCGTACGCACACAGATAACAGGATGGGACCCCTCTTTCAACGCGATTACTGGCCTCAATGGCACGGGCAAGTCCAACATTCTCGACGCGATTAGCTTCGTTCTTGGCCTCACAAATATGTCTACGGTACGATTACCCCCGCGAATTGGCCCCATCGATACTAATTAGAGCGTATCAGATGCGTGCATCCAACCAGACCGACCTCATCTACAAACGCGGCCAGGCGGGTGTCACAAAAGCCAGCGTCACCATCGTCTTCGACAACTCGGACGTCTCGAAAAGCCCCCCGGGCCAGGAGTCCTCGAAGCAGATCACCGTGACGCGACAGCTCTCGCTCCCAAATGTCAACAAGTACCTCCTCAATGGCCACAAGGTCCCGCAGGCTACCATCCAGTCGCTGTTCCAGTCCGTGCAGCTCAATATCAATAACCCGAATTTCGTCATTATGCAGGGGAAGATCACAAAGGTGCGTTGACTACTCCTTTCTTTTCTTTTCAAAAATGTGACCCGAAACGCCCGCAGGTGCTGAATATGCGCCCTCAAGAGATTCTGGGCATGGTCGAAGAGGCCGCCGGAACGCGAATGTTTGAGGACCGCAAGGACAAGGCGATCAAGACCATGTCGAAGAAGGACAAGAAAGTGCAAGAGATCACAGCCCTCCTCGCGGAGGAGATCACACCGAAACTCGACAAGCTGCGGGCGGAGAAACGCAAACTCATCGAATTCCAGAAGGCGGAGAGCGAGCTGCAGCGTGTTGAGCGCGTTTTACGCGCATGGGAGTGGGTCGAGGCGGGCAAACGCGCGCAACAGAAGGGCAAGGAGATTGCGAAGAAGGGGGCCGAGGTGAAGACGCATGAGGAGACCAAGGAGGAGTTGCAGCGAGAGTGCGAGGCTGCCGAGAAGGAGAAGAAAGCGGTGGAGGAGAAGAGGAATCAGGAGCAGCGCAAGGGTGGCAAGCTGGCAAAATTGGAGGAGAACGTTGCCGAATTGGACAAGGGGCTTGTCAAGGTGAGAACCCAGGTGGATATCAAGAAGGGGTCTATCACGGACGAGGAGGAGCGTGTGGAGAATTGCCGGACAGAGTTGACCCAGGTCGGTTTTCTTTTCGATTGGTCGCCTCTTTTTGACCGTGCTTTCAGCTTGAAGAGGCTTTGAAGGAGAAGAGCTCTCAAGTCGAAGCCTCTAACGCGTCCTTCAAGACGGTCAAGGACAAGCATAATGTCCTCGACGAGAAGCTCAAGAGTGACGAAGAACTTTTGCAGAGTTTGCTCACGGGTCTGTCGGGCAACAAGGACAATACCGGTGGTGGGGGCTACATGGGTCAGTTGGCTACCGCACGGCAGCAGGCGGCCCAGGCGACTGCAGAGGAGCAGCAGAATCGCGTCAAACTAGGGATGAGTGAGGGAGAACTCAAGACGCTGGAGGCCCGGTGGAAAGCTTTGGAGCGAGAAGCTGGAGACGGCAAGAAGAAGCTAGAAGCGATGCGGGCTGCTGTAGAGGGCTGTCGCGCAAAGCTCGCCCAGTGTGCATGGAATGAAGAAAAGGAAAATGCTACAGACGGCCGGTTCAGGGAGCTCAAGGGTCAGGTGCGGACGCTGGAAGATGTGAGTTGACTCCTCTTTCTCTCTTCCAGTCTCATTGCTGTTCAGAAACGGGATAGGATTCACCAGAATTTGAGTCATCTCGACTTCAGATATAACCTTGGCCCCAATTTCGATCGCCGCAAGGTCAAGGGCCGCGTCGCGCTTCTGCTTTCTCTGGCCCAAGAAAACTATCCAAAGGCACAAGCGCTCGAGGTTGCGTCTTCTGGCAAGCTTTACAGTGTGGTCGTGGACGATGAGAGGGTCGGCAAGGATCTCCTCAGCAGCCGCCTCGAGAAGAAGGTGCAACTCATCCCGCTCAATAAGATCCAGCCGAGGACCATTGGCGCGTCGGTAAGTTCTCATTCATCTGTTTTCCGTGACTTTTGATTGAAAGCATCAATTAATAGCAATTACGAGCCGCAGAAAAGCTTGGGGATGGCCAAGTCCGAACGGCGCTCTCGTTGGTGCGCTACTCGGCGAACGTATCTAAAGCGATCGAATTTGTGTTCAGCGACACGCTGGTGTGCGATACGCCCGAGGTTGCCAAGAAGGTTACATTCTCGGATCAAGTGAAAGTCAAGTCTGTGACGCTTGCTGGGGATGTGTATGATCCTTCGGGAACGCTTTCGGGTGGGTCGGCGCCGAATGCGTCGGGGGTGCTTATACGGGTGCAAGAGTTGTTGCAGGCGGATGAGGAGTTGGAGGGGAAACGGCGTGAGCTGGAGGAGCTGGAGAAGGGGTTAGGCAGGGATCAAAAGGCGAGAGAGGAGTGGAGGGCGAGGGCGAAGGAATTGGATATGAAGGAGCACGAGTTGAAGCTTATGGAGGAGCAGGTCAAGGGGAGTAATGCCGCGCAGGTGAGGATTGTTTCTTTTCCAAACAGATATTATGCTAATGCGCGATGCGGGATAGCTTGGGGCGCAGGTCGATCAGCTCAAACAGACTATTGCTGACCTCAAGAAGGCGATTGAGACTGCGCAGGAGAAACAGGCTGCGGCGAATGCAGAGTGCACCCGGCTTCAGCGCGATATGGATGAGTTCAAGAATAACAAGATGGGAAGATTGACGAACTCAAGGCAAGTTCTTCGGTGCAAAAGTTGATTCCTACGTTAATGATTTTGCTCAGGCCTCCATCTCGAAGCAGAAGGCCGCGTTACAGAAGCATTCCGTGGCCGTCAAGACGCAGCACAAGGAGCACCAGACGGCCACTTTGGAGCTGGAGCAAATGCAGACGGACCTCGAGACCAACAAGGCGGCAATCAAAGAAGCCGAAAGCAGTGTCGCGACCCTTGAAAAGGAACTTTCCAAACTCAATGACCAGTTGGCCAAAACCAAGGTGCGTGGGTGTTTGTATTCGGATGGAGCGTGCATCTCAATCTCGCTAGGCTTCATATGACGAGGCCAGCCGCAAGCTGGAAGAGGAGCGCGCTACTCTGAAGCGGTTTGACAATGAGCTGCTCGATCTGGACCGCGTCATCAAGGAGAAGAAGACGGCCATCTCGAAGACGGAGTTGGGGATCCAAAAGTTGGGGATCGAAGTGCAGACCCTGACCAAGGATATGAATGCTGCTACGAATATGGTGGCAAACTTGGAGAAAGAGCATGACTGGATCGCCCAAGATAAAGAGTGAGCTGGCTTTTTTCTTGTTCACTCAATACTGATGTCGTATAGTCAATTCGGACAGGCGGGCGGACATTATGACTTTACTACCAACGACATTCTGGGGTTGAAGGCGAGGGTGGAGGAGTTGTCCAATAAACACAAGGGCATGAAGAAGTCGATCAACCCCAAGGTGTTGGCTATGATTGACAAGTATGTTCCTCGGTCATTTACTTTGGTTTGCTCTGACGAGGCTTTTAGCGTCGAGAAACGAGAGACGAGCCTGAAGAAGATGCTTTCCACTGTTCTCAAGGACAAGGAGAAGATCGAAGAAACAATCGCGGAGCTCGACCGGTACAAGAGAGAGGCGTTAGAGTCTACGTGGAAGAAAGTCGATGGGTGGGTGGTTTGTCTGGATCCGCGTTCCTTTCTAATGAGTTGCAGCGACTTTGGGGGTATCTTTGCGGAGCTCTTGCCCGGAAACTTTGCCAGACTTCAGCCACCAGAGGGCGAAGACCTCATGGATGGGCTGGAGGTCAAAGTGCAGCTGGGTAGCGTGTGGAAGCAAAGTTTGACGGAACTGAGTGGTGGACAGAGGTTCGTCTTGTTACAACTCGAGCGAGCCAGTACTAAAAGCTCTCTAGATCGCTGATTGCGCTCTCCCTCATCATGTCCCTGCTGCAATTCAAGCCGGCGCCGATGTATATCCTGGACGAGATCGACGCGGCGTTGGACTTGTCGCATACGCAGCATATCGGGCAGCTGTTCCGGACGCGATTCAAGGGTTCGCAATTCATTGTCGTGTCGCTCAAGGAGGGTTTGTTTACCAACGCCAACGTCTTGTTCAAAACAAGGTTCCGTGATGGCACATCTATTGTTGAGCGGACGGCGCAGCGGTCAGGATCTGCTATGTACAATAACGAGGAGGAAGCGGAGGGCTCCAGGAGGAGCAGGCGGTGATTTACCCACATATCTTACTGTACATCTATTTTTATATTACTGTTGTTGTGATCATGTGATGAACATCTCCCTTGACGCGTCGACGCGTCGTTGTCCAGCATGCAGTTCCTCGACTCCCTCAACGCTGCTCAACGGAAAGGTAGCCGACTTCTCCGCTCCCTATACTTGTCTGACACGTATCCAGCCGTCCTCCATGACCCCCAGACGCCGCTCCAAATCCTCGCCGGCCCAGGAAGTGGCAAGACCAAGGTGTTGACCTCCCGGATAGCCTACCTCATTCTCGAGCATGGCATCCCACCATCCTCACTATGTGCTGTGACTTTCACCAACAAGGCCGCCAATGAGATGCGGGAACGATTGAGCAAGTTGATCGGCAAGCAGAAGACGGCAGAGGTTCGGATGGGTGTGTGGTGTCCAACCGACTGATTCTGGCTGGCGCTCATTAATTCAGGTACATTTCATGCTCTTTGCGCTCTATTTCTTCGCAAGTTCTCCAAAGTGGTTGGGATTGAAGGAAACTTCACTATATGCGACACCGAAGAGAGGCACGTAATCTTGCAGGGTTCACGCTTGTCGTCTCATTTTACTGCAGCAAAAAGGCTATATCGGGCCTCCTCAAGCGTCACAAGGAGTTTCTGTCGTCGAGTGATATCACGCTAAAGGAGGGGATTGTGCTTTCACTGATATCCAAAGCAAAATCCAAAAGCATGAGTGCCAAGGATTTCATCGCAGAACACAGCAAGCCCAGCACTTCCAATTTCGACCCAGAAGAGGAGGTCCAACGGATCGTCGGCACCATTTATGGAGAATACGAAAAGTCCTTGCGGCGGAGCAACAGTCTTGACTTTGACGATCTATTGCTCTATGGAGTGAGACTCTTTTCGGAGCACTCGCCCGCCACCAACTGGTGTAGGCATGTTCTCGTTGATGAGTTGTAGGTTTTCAGTCAAGTCGAGATGTCCGTCTCACTTTCATGGCTAGTCAAGATACCAATGTGACGCAGTATGAGCTCATGCGTGCGATTGCTCTCCCAACTAATGGATGCGTTACTGTGGTTGGGGATCCAGACCAATCGATCTACGGGTGCGTCAGAAATACTGCCAGGTAGTCAGTCGTGTTCATCTTCGCACAGATGGCGCTCGGCCGAGGTCGGGAATTTGGCAAGGATGCGCAAGGGTAAGTGAAATTGAATCTAGTCATTGTCCTTGCATTTACGTTCGACATAGACTTTGTATCCTCTCAACAAATCCTCTTGGAGGAAAACTATCGCTCTACAGCTGCTATCCTCAAAGCCAGTCTAGCAATTGTTTCTCAAGGTAAGGCGGCAGCACAGGATCGGTAACAAAAGAACTCGAGCCATCAACAGATAAATCCCGCATACAAAAGACCCTCCTCACATCTAATCCGTCCGGGACGGTTCCCGTGCTACGCTCCTTCCCAACCGAACACGCCGAGGCCGAGTTTATCGCTGTCGAGATTAAACGCATCGTCGCCTCGATGGGAGGTGTGTTGCGATGGGGTGACTTTGCCATCCTCCGTCTGTTTTCTAACACTTTTTTTGTTGTGCTTCTCGACTGATATCCACCTAGTCCGATTCAGCGCTCTGTCGCGTGCCATCGAAAGTGCTCTTCAAAAGGAGGCTATCCCGAGTATCGTTCTCGGCGGACATAAATTCTTCGAGCGCTTAGAGGTGCATCTGGTTTCCTCGTACTCTGGGTCGAATTGACTGGCCATAGATTAAAGACTTGCTCTCGTATTTACAACTGGTGGACAATCCGGATTTTACTCCGGCTCTCACTCGAGCCATAGGTGTACCGCCTCGAGGAATTGGGGAAAAGGTAGCATGTTATATCTTGGGATTTTTTTCCATCTTGACCAAGTCTCCAGTCGGTTCAAGCGCTCGTTTCCCGCGCAGAATTGACGAAAAAGTCTGTCCTGGGTGTAATCGAGTTGATTTACGACGCGAAACAACCGGACGTCAAGCCGGCAGTGAAGAGCAAGATTGGGTCTTTTGTGAAGACTGTGCGGGTGTTACGAAGGCTGGCCAGCGAGGTAAGTCAAAGCAAGTTGAGCTGCAGTTCGTTGATTTGGTGCCAGGGCACCTCTCCGGCTGACCTTGTTCGTCGACTGCTTGATTTGATCGAATATGAAACCCACCTGAAGAAGACGCAGCCGGAGTGGGAGAGTCGGTGGGAGAACGTCCAGGAACTTATCACATTCGCGAGCGATGTCGATAATGATGGGAGCTCGGTCGCACCAGAGGTGGAGAGTGGAGTCAAGGACACGCCATTGCGGTTGTTTCTGCAGGCGTCGATGTTGTCCTCTGAAGGTGATAAGCAGAGTGAAGAGGATAGCAAGGAAGTGAGTGGATCGAAAGAGTGCTTTGCAGTGACTAATCTGCGATTCAGAAAGTGACGATCTCGACCTGCCATGCTGCGAAAGGACTCGAGTGGCCGGTTGTGATGATTCCTGCTGTCGAGCAGGGGACGTTTCCTTTCTACCGAACAGATGATGTCCCCGAGGAGAGGTTCGTCTATCCGTCTCTTCTGATAAGCGCCTCTTGATGACTTGAAAGACGCTTGTTGTACGTGGCATGCACGAGAGCACAGAGTTTGCTGTACCTTTCGCATGCCTCGAAGCGCAAGGTCGGGGGCGAGACCAAGACCAAGGAAATCTCTGAGTTTGTCGCTGCCGCCACGAAGGAGCATCCTGTATGTTTTTCCCGCTCAATTTGTGACCAATGCTAACGCTTTTGCAGGGCATATTTACCGCGCGCGCGTCCCAATTTCCGCATACTGAACGCACGGTCATATCCAGGGTGCTGGATAGACCCGAAGCAAAGGAAGCTGAAGTCACGAGGAGGATGACCGAATTGTGAGCATTTCGATCGAACATGCTTGAGAACGTTCTCATGGGATGTAGCCGTCGGACAACTCGACACGAAGACACTTCCGAGCGCAATGAGGTGTCGTGGCATCCTGCGTTGGCTGTAGCCGGTAAGATGTAGTCCCGGTGTGGTGGATTCTTCTGACGGGTTAGTTCAGGTGTGACACGAAAGACGAATACCAATACATTCGTGGCTTCTAGTACCATGGCTTCGTTCTCTGCACCACGAGCGCCGGCACCAGCTACTGGACAAGTTCTCGCGCCTGTGAGACAGAACATGGTTGGGAGTGGACTGCAGACGGGTGCTCTGCTAAAGGTTCAGCCTGATTCTTCCTCTGACAGTCAGACCGCGCAACCGACGGGTGGCGTGAAGCGTCGCTTGGGAATGGGAAGAGGGACGATGGGATTCCCAAACAAGAAGTTCAAGCCACCGATACAGCAGCCGTAGATTCCCATGTACAATCCTCCCTATTATTGCGGGTAAATGAAAACATAAATCAAGTTAATCCAGGTTCTCTACAATCTCCTTTAAACTCTCTCGGATTGCCCGAACGCGGTCCTCCACCGAGTCCAGCGTCGACTTGAGGACATCGAGCTCCAGCTTGAGTTGCACCCCAGTAGGCGCGCCTTGAGCAGGATTTGAAGGTGCCGCTTCGGGGCTGGGGGGAGCACCCAGCTTCAGCTCATCGAAGAGCGCTGTAACGACCCCCGCCACCCACTGCTCCTTATCATCCACCTTGGCCAGTTCCATCCCCCGCTTCCGCTCCTTGCTCATGGCTTTGCCCATCCGCTTGTACGTCCATACGTTGCTGATCACCAGCACGACAATAAGGACATACAAGATGGTCGTCCAAGTCGAGTGCTCCCACGCCTCGTGGATCAGCTCGAGTGCGCCTTTAGTGCTTTGCTTGGCTACATTCGACGCACCCTCGAACGTATCCCACGCCCACTGTAGTCCGCGCTGCGAACGCTCCCGCTCGCGTTGCTTGGGCGACGGGTCTGCACCAGCAGCAGTAGCAGTCTCAAGCGCTGCTTCTGGTTCGGGCGGGGCGAGCTCGGCTGCATCCACACCCGCGGGCATGAACTCGGTCTGGTGGGCGGAGACGTACGACCTCATGGCCTTCTCGAGATCGGTATGGTATAACTTTTGCCCGTGGATAGCGGAGCTCTCGATGATGCCTATGAAAGGCATAAGAACGTCCCCAGATACAATGACGACACTGACCCTTGATGAAACTGCGGCCAGTCCATTCCACTTCGGTCGTCACGACAACCTTGCTCGATAACGCAGTGGCCCACATAATGCATGTCCTCGTCTTGACGGAGAATACACCTCCGCTAGGAACGTCAGGGTTCTTTGTGGTCGTGATGGTTGAGGTATAGTCATCGAAATCGAGGTGTATATTCTCGTCTCTGATCTCGCACTTGGTCTGCTTGGGGCCAATACTGGCGTTCAGCGGCTTGATATACGACATATTGCGCGCAAGAAGCTTGGAACCAGGCGTAGTGGGGGTCCAATCAGCCACTTGGATATCTGCAACCAAGGTCAGATAAATCGAATCAGTTCGAGACGAACGCACCAAGTAGCTTCTGGTTGACGGCGAGAAAGTCCTTCATAAAGCCACTCGCAAACATGAGATTGTAAATCCTGTCGGGAGTGCCAGGTAAGACGATGTCCATCGCACTTTCCTTGTAGTGCTGTCCCTGTTTACCACAGGCGCATTGGGTTGCTTTACGTTGAACGGCGGCCCCGCCCGCCACCGCCGCAGCACCAATGATGGTTCCCTCGGTAATATTCGCAGGGGGGCCTCCTACCGACCCAGAGCCAATGGAGGCGGCGTCACTTGGGCGCACCAGTCGCCAAATGTTGTGTATCACGTCAAAAGTCGTGTCCCGGGAGAGGAACGAAGCAAAGGTATTGTCCCCGCGGGCAGTGACGACCCGAATGGCGTTTGGGATCACAAAAGCAGTCGTTTTCTTCTCCAAGGCGGTAATTTCGTAAATTGGAATCAAAACCTGGAGTCGGTTAGAGAAAATTCATCAGTCAAGGATGGAACACAGACATCAGTAACCCAGCCGAATATGTTAGCATGGAAGCAAAGGTGGTTTTCAGAAACATAAATCCTTCCTTGAATTAGAATTTCCCTTTGTAGGGCACAACCGTAATCTCAAGAAGGGTAAGATATTTGTCGAAGAGAGAAAACAGTGCATGCGTACCATCAATAAGATAGTCTCCTTCAGGAATGCCGGGAAACAGCTCATGAAAGTCGGCATTCCTCTTGTTGCTTGCCACAGCAAAGCCGGTGACAGGTATATCCTCTTCTCCCAAATCCAAGTCTTCCAGATCGCTGCCACTCTCGTCGTCTGAATCGCTCCCGCTGCCACTCTCGGAGCTCTCGTCCAGCCCAGAATAGTAGCCGGAGTGCTCTTCCGGGAAATAGCCTCCCTCGCCATGGCTCGCCACCGAACCACCCGTTGTGCGCCGTCGCTGATGGTCTGGCTTATCCTTGGGTGAGGCGTGCCCATTCGAGCCGGTACGACGCCGACGATGTGCAGACTCGGGACTGATTGTCTTGCGGCGCGGGTTCGCACTGGGCGAGGTCACGAGCGAGGGGCCGTTCTCCGAGGCCTCGTTGGTGTTCATAACCTGCGGGCTCAGCGTCGTCTGATGCGGGGCCGTCATGGCTGGGTTGGCCATCGCAAGACCTGATGCAGCGATCGCGCCTGCGAGGCCCATGGGCTTTTTGGGCGTGCTTCGCTTCCATGGCCGCGAGGTCGACTTTTTCTTTTGTCCCTGCGACGTGACCGACAGAACATCAGTATCGCGTCGGGTAGCTGCACGCGGTATTGATATTGACGATGAGGGACTCGTCTGAGGAAAGTCGGTCGGTCGCAGGGCTTCTGGCGAGTCGACTATGGACCGTGGCAGCGGTTCCTCCTCGTCGTGACCAGAAGAGGATGTGGGTGCGGACGCGGGAGATGTGGCAGCCCGTGTATGAGCGGAGGGCATGGGAGGCACCGGCGGTGCAAGTTCTTGAAGCTTGACAGACTTGCTTGAAGCGGAAGACTGCCGCCTTACGAGAGGAAGACCATTGAAGGGCATTTGTGGTGATGAAGTTGGGGATTTCTTCGGTGTCGGTGGCCTAGGAGTTGTGTTATTGGTCGCTGGTAGGCCGTCTATCCTGTTGTCGCCGTTGCTGGTCGGTTCAGACGCAACAACGGGCGACGGAGGGATCACAGCAACACTAGGATTGTTGGAGGAATACACGGAGGCCCCGTTGGTTCTAGTGCCTGTAGAGACTGTATTCGAAGAAAAGCCGGATGTGTTCCTCGAAGAATTGTCGACGTAAGAAGGGGTGCTGCTGCGGGAGGGGGGAGAAGGAGAGCTTAATGAGCGATCCCGGTTGTTGTTGTTCGTCGCAGGCTTATTTACAAGCTTGGAGAGAAAGTTTGGGGCCATGGCCAGTGAGGGCTTGGCTGTGTTCAGAGTATCTTGCCAAGCGGTCGAGCGATGGTTTGGTACAAGCCACGCTCGCGGACCCCGGTGTCGACTTGAAGAACTCGAGCGCTGATGCTGACCCTAAGCGGTCGAAATTGATCCGCACAGACCATCGGATGCTTTTTTACCAATGCCATCAAAACGCCATCATCTCTTCCTCTTCGCGTGCACCTTGTCTACGCGTCCCTACACCTCTCAATGGACTAGTTTCGGCCTGTTCTGATCACTGGCGTACCAGACGGATCGTCCATTCAACGACGCGTTGTTATGTAGGTGGTACCGTCGAACTCTCGGGTTATGGAGAGCCCACAGTTCATGCCCTGCTGGCCCGTATTGCTGCAGGTCTTGTTCATATTTCCTTTACGCGGAACAGGCCATACTCAGGGCAAGACGTGTCTGGAACCATTTGGAATCTGTTAGGGCGTTGGACGAGGCTGTCTGGTGCGTCATGCGAGCGCCTGAGACGACTACCTGCACTGGCGTTCGAACATCACGCCCTCATTGAACGACTATTCCCCCCTTCGCATCTTCTCTCCGCTGTATCCCGATTCGCTACCAAGGACTGGGTTCTTTTGCACATTCCCCCCACCCGTCTTCCTCGCACGTACGGCAGTTGACATTCAGGCGGCTGCAGCAGCTGCCTTTCTCATGTTGGATCTTTGGCGGCCTTTTTTTGTTAAACCACAGTGTGCAGACTCGATGTAGATTAGCTTGACGCCGGGTAACTCTGCACCTTGCATTCAAACATGGATGACAGACGGCGTCCCGAGTGGTTATCAATATGCACCATTAAGACTAGAATAAGCAAATGCCAGTGTGGGCGGAACAACTGCGAGTTGAGTCGCAGAACTCGGCGGGAACCGAGGCAAGCCGCAGAGTACGGAAGGGACAGTGTTAGTACATACAGTTAAATATAATGCGCGGTTGAAGGCACTAGTGATACAAACAATGCGGGGGACCGAGGAAAGCAGAATGCGGCGAGAGTCGTCTAGCAAATGTCCCACAGCTCTTCCAGCGCGCAGCAGAACTGGGGTGCCGTGAGTTTGGGTCATTTCGCATTTAGATCGGAGCACACCTTTCCGCACGCGACGCTGGCACTGAGCGCGTACTCGCTAATGCTGATCTTCTCATCGACGTATGCATCGGCGAAATCATCCCGCCCACGGGCCATGGCACCGACAAACACGGCGATCGAGTGCGTCTGGGGTAAGGTCGGCAGGTAGGATGAGAGGCGTTGAGTTTTGGCGTCGCCAGAAAGAGCTACAGGATTTAAGCGGTGGGAACAAAACGAAAAAAGGGTGTACACGCACTGAGTTTGATGGTATTGGGAGGAAGGTGGTCGATTACAGGGTTGCGAATGACCTTGAGAAGCTTCTCAGGACCATTGACGCCGCGGATGGACAGCTTATGGAGGAGCTGGACCATGAGGCCGCTGAAGCGTTTGAAGGTGCGGGGTATGCGCACGTGAGGATTGACCTCGATGAGCACGCCCTTGGCCGTGTGGATATAGACCTGCAGCAGGCCCGCCTTGTTCAGCGGCGAGTCGAGCAGCGTGAGGAGGCACTGGTGGGTAATGTCTGGCCTCGCGTCGGCGATGTCGCGACCGGTTTTTGCGAGTATGCCCTGGTGGTCATCGCAATTAAGCAGTGTATATTTGACTTCTCCCTCGGCGCCACCGTTACGTTTGTTTTTCGAGGGCCCTGAGGACACCCGATAGGTCTCGAGGCAGGCCTGCTCGAGGATGACGTAGAGACGGCGTTGCTGCGACGCTATACCGTTGCGGGCCACATGGGCCTGCACGGGGAGCATTGACGGATTTTGGGGAGAGGGATCGACGTTCATCTTTGATTTTTTGGGCTTTTGGAGAATGGTGATTTTTCTCACTGGCTCTTCCTCCTCCTCTTCTTCGTCGTCTTCTAGAACTACGGGTTCTGCGGGGGAAGCGATATCGAGGTCGCTAGGGGCGTCGTCGTCGCCGTGGGGTGGGCTTTTTTGACGACGGCGCTGGTGCGGGCGTTCGCCGGGAGTGCTTTTAGGGCGAGGGGGTGGGTCGAGACGGTCAGACTCGGGATGGGTTGGAGATGAAGACAAGGAACGTCTTCTGCGGCGAGCGGGGATGGAGATGGGCTCGATGGTCATAAAAGTAGGAAGGAAGAAAACTGAAGCACACAAGAATAGGCCATTTCGATTTCTAATACAGATGTAGGCTACGAGTCTCCCTGATTCGCTGAAAAGGCCCTCTGCTCTGCAGGATCTACCCGCACCGTCCCTCTGTAAAGTGTTTTGTTGAGCAAAAAATAGCAAGAGAGAGGAGTTGGCACTCGTACCTGTTGACCATGGCAAATTCGTGTGCCTTTTGCTTGATTTGCAGCACACCAGCATAATCGGGCTTGTCTTCCCCGCGGGCGGTGAATGTGCGCTGGAGAACGTCGATCATCTGACGGGCGAGGCGTTCCTCGAGAGTCCGTCCAGGTCGAGATTTAGAGGCCTCGAGTAACCACTCGATGCCGGAACGGGTCCTCTGCTTCTCGGTGAGGGCAAAAGGTGTGTGCACGACGCGTGCCCCGACTGTCTTGGACCGCACACGGACGGCAGGGGAGGAAAGGAGGACGGCTTCGCGAAGGATCGGCATTGGCGGTGCACGGGTGAATGCGTGGATGTGCAGCAAAGTTTGTGCCACTCGACGCCGTGCCTTGGCCCGTTCCCCGTGCTTCATAATCATAGACGAAAGGAAACTGAGAAGGGGGTCCTCTGGAGGCGGAATGTTGATTAGAGGCTCGTGCTTGGGCCCGCGTCGGTAGCTGCCTGGTGGAGGCAGTTCCATGTAGTGTTTTGGGGGCGGCGGGGGCAGGTCAAAGACGTCGGCACGAGCACCGTCTGCTCGCATGCTCATGCATCGTAGTCTGTGCGATATTGGTCGCAGAGTTGGCCGCAACATGGCCGAAGGAGGAAGAGATAAATCAATTGCCAAACAACGCGTCTTGACCATGCCTCTCATACAGATAGAGGTTTGCGACTTCAAGTCCTATCGCGGCCACCAAACCATCGGCCCCTTCAAGAACTTCACGTCCGTCATCGGACCAAATGGAGCCGGCAAGTCCAATCTCATGGACGCGATTTCTTTTGTGCTTGGCGTCAAGAGTGCCCAGTTGCGTAGTTCTCAGCTCAAGGACCTCGTATACCGTGGCAGACGCCTTGGAAAGGCTGGGTTAGAAGGAGAGGACGCCCCGGAAGAAGAAGAGGAAGACGAGACCCAGGAGGGCGAAGGTACCGCGAAGAAGGCGTGGGTCATGGCACTGTACGTCGATACCGAAGGGAAAGAGTGGAGGTTTAGACGGACGTGAGTCCTGCTTTCGTCTCTTCTACGCGCTCTAATTTTCTCAGAATCTCGACGACGGGGGCGTCCGAGTACAAAATTAACAACAAGGTCGTCACGTACAACGCGTACAATGCCGCCCTCACGGGCCACAACATCCTCGTCAAAGCCAAGAACTTTCTCGTCTTCCAAGGAGACGTTGAAGCCGTCGCCTCGCAATCCCCGCGCGAACTTTCGCGTCTCATAGAGCAGATCAGCGGCAGCCTCGAGCTCGCGGCCGAGTACGAAAAGGCCAAAGAGTCTCAGGAACGCGCAACTGAGAATGCGACGTTCAATTTCACGAAACGACGCGGCATCGCGGGCGAGATCAAGACGTACAAGGAGCAGAAGGGTGAGGCAGACCGTTTCGACGCGCTGTGTCAGGAGCGTGACCAACGCATTCTCCATCGCGTGCTCTTCAAGCTGTACCATCTCGAGGAGGCGATCGAGAATGCTGCCCGCGAGATAAAGGATCAAAACAAGGCACTCAAGGGCCTGCGCGCGGAGCAACGCGTCCACGATCAGGCACTCGAGACGGCCCGTGCTGCTCAAGCCGGCGCCCGCACCGGTGTGATGCAGATGGAGAAGAAGATCAAGAAGGGCGAGAAGGGGTTGGACGGGAAGCGTCCCGGCCTGGTCACTGTCGAAGTCCATATCGCGCATGCAAAGCGCAAGCTCACAAATGCGTCCAAAGCCAAAGCTGAGCTCGAGAACCAGCGCGACGGTCTTCAAACAAGGGTGAACAACCTTCAAAAGGAGCTTGCGAGTGTTAAACGAGCAGCGGATGCGGCCCAAGGTGAGGCATTGGATGCTTTTGACCATGTCCAAGCTGATTCTTCAGAGGCGCAAAGGAAAGCTTCCAAACATAACGTAGCGCTGGGAGAAGAGAGCCTGGCCGAGTATCGCAAACTGTGAGTTGCAACAATTTCTTTCGACGGGTTGTGAACTCTTTGCAGGAAAGCGGCCGCCAGCGTCTTGGCCGTGGACGAGCGCCAAGCGCTGGAGACGTTGACACGCGAGCACAAGACGGCGGCGCGCACTCTCGCGCAGCTAACGGAGAAACAGACTGGGCTGGAAGAGAGCCGCGCAACCCGGCTGGCAGATGAGCAGGTGCAGAAGACGCGCAAGGCAGAGCTCGAGGAAAAGATTGCGGGTTTGAACTCGGACCTGGCAAAAACCAAGCAGGAGCTGGACAACCAACAATCCGAGCGGACCAAGATTCAGTCAGGCTTTTTCTCCTTTCTGCAATGCTGTATCTCACGTGAGCAACAGGCAACTGGAGGCTCAGGCGAACGAGCAGCTCAAGAATGTATACGAGCAGCTGCACCAGGCTGGTGGAGATATACGCGAGTCGGAGAAGGAAATTAAGCTCAAGGAAACGTTGGCGAGCTTACAGAGACTGTTCCCGGGGGTGAGAGGACGCGTTGTGGATCTATGCAAGCCGTCGCAACGCAAGTACGAGACCGCCGTGTCGGTCGTGTTGGGCTGGAATATTGACGCGATTGTCGTGGACACGGAGAAGATTGGCATAGATTGCATCGAGGTGGGTTTTCTTTTCCGTGATTATTTTCCTGGTGTCTGATTCAGAATCTAGTATATGCGTAACCAGCGGCTAGGGCTAGCGACGTTCATCCCTCTAGACACCATCCAGGCAAAGCCCATCAACGACAAATTCAGGAGCTTTGCCAAAGGCGCCCGGTTGGCGGTGGACGTCATCCAGTACGAGCCGGCAGTAGAGCGGGCGATGCACCATGCGTGTGGTAACGCGCTAGTCTGCGATACGATGGAGGTAGCCCGCTATGTGTGTTATGAGAAGGGGCAGGAGGTCAAGGGTGAGTTTTGCGCCGGGTTCCACGACTAAACTAAGCCATATTCAGCGGTTACATTGGAGGGAACCATCATCCACAAAAGTGGGCTTATCACTGGTGGAAAGAGCACGCGCAACAGCGGGAAGAAGTGGGACGAGAAGGATGTACAAGGCTTGATGCGCGCTCGAGATGGGCTACTTGCGCAGCTGCGCGATTTGAGCAAGCAAAAACCCCGAGGAAACACGGACGAAATTTTCCTGGGCGATATTAGCCGGATAGAATCTGCCATTACTCTTGCGAAAGACGACCTGGTATGTCACGTGGATTCTATGAAGCCCTGCTGATTTTGCCCAGAATGCGTGCAAATTGCGACTTTCAGGCATCCGGGACGAACTGAAGCATATCGACAAGGAGTTGAAAAAGAATGCTCCCGAGCTTCAAAAGGTGCGGATTCACATTCTTCATTTTACTACGCTCATTTCGTATCAGACTCAGGCGACTTGCGATAGTCTCCGAGAGCAGATCACTCAGCTTGCAGAGACCATCAACGACGCGGAAGATGCTACGTTTGCGGCTTTCTGTCGCAAGATCAAGGTTGATAATATCCGCGACTACGAGGAGCGCCAGTTGAAGGTCGCGCAAGAGGAGAGCGAAGCGCGACTGCGATTTGACAACCAGATTGCTCGGCTTACACATCAGTCCGACTTTGAGACGGAAGCGCTGAATGGGTCTTTGGAGCGAATGAAGAGCCTGGAAAAGACTGTAGAAACGGAGGAGGCTAATTTGGTCAAACTGGAGGAAGAGAAGGAGGTGGCGCAGGCCGATATTGCCGAGTCGGAAACTGCCATCGAGGCCTTGCGAGAAGATTTGACAGCGCTGCAGGCAACACTCGACGAGAAGACCAAGAGTGTTGACCAAGTAAAGCGAACGACGACGAAAGCTTCCAAGATTCTTGACCAGGCGCTCAAGGAAATCGCTACAAAGGTTCCTTCTAACACTTGAATTTGATGCGCTTATTAATGCCTCGAATAGAACGACGAAATTGAAAAGTCGGCGCTGGAACGATCGTCAATTTACAGAAAATGTCGCCTGGAAGAGATCAAACTCCCGCTTCTACAGGGCAATCTCAAAAATGTGCCCATGGAGGAGGTGGGCCTTATTTTGTACAGTTTTTCACTTGACTGACCCCACGAAGAATCTCCGCGAAGAAGTGGCCATGGACGTTGACGAAGACGAGGATGGTACTCAACAGCCGCGGAAAGTGCAGGACTTTGGAATCGAAGTCGACTTTGACGAGTTGGATGACGACGACCGTGAGGATGGTTCCGCGAATGCCTTGGCAGAGTTTGACGCCGAAATAACGAAACTCAATGGTGAGATTGAGCGGATGGCACCGAACATGAAGGCAATAGATCGGTATGCATATTCAAGTAATGCCTCATCGCCACTGACGCCTGCTGTAGACTTGAAGATGTGGAGACGAAACTAGCAGAGACGGAAAAAGAGGCCGATCAAGCACGCAAGGAGTCCAAGACTGCTCGGGACGAGTTTAATGAGATAAAACGTCGGAGGTGTGTGCATCAGGCTCTCTGGCGAAAAATCATTCATTCCCGAAGATGTGAACTGTTCAACAAAGCATACAACCACATTTCGGATCGCATCGACCAGGTGTATAAAGATCTCACCAAAGGCAAGGCTTCGCCCATGGGTGGGGTCGCTTACCTGAGTCTGGAAGACAACGAGGAGCCGTACACGGCGGGCATCAAGTACCACGCCATGCCGCCCATGAAACGGTTCCGCGACATGGATCAACTTTCGGGTGGCGAGAAGACGGTTGCGGCTCTCGCCCTGTTGTTCGCTATCCACAGTTATCAGCCTGCACCGTTCTTTGTCCTGGACGAGGTAGACGCTGCTCTCGACAACACCAACGTGGCCAAGATTGCAAACTACATTTCCAGCCAAGCTTCCGATGCCTTCCAGTTCATTGTCATCAGTCTCAAGGGGTCATTGTACGAACGCGGCAAGTCTCTCGTTGGAATATATCGAGATCAGGAGGTGAACAGTTCACGGACACTGACGCTGGATGTGAGCCTCTTTTTCTACTGTGACTGCTAGTTCTGACCTTGATTTGCCAGTTGACGCAATACGATTGAGTTGTTATACCCCACTGACTCTGCTGTTCCTCTCTTTACTGCTCATTTGAGACCTGTTGTACTACTAAATCGTCTGTATAATATATTGTAGACTGCATCAGGTTTTCAGTGTCTCTATGCAAACCTATTATTGTACATACATCCACCCAGAGAATACATCAAAGAGCAAGCAAGAAAAAAGTATCGTACAACAACAGACAACTAGTGCGTCTCTTCCGTTTCCTCAGAAATGATGCTTCCAATGCTTAATGGGTTTTTCTTGCCCACTTCCCTATTGCCCCGAGACGCACTTCCGCTGCGTATTTGGATCACAGCATGTGCTCCTTGTGGACTCCCTCGACTAGCCCCATTTGAATCACCTGCGACCTCCTCCTCCCTCGAACGCAGTGGGGCCAGCTCGATGCGAGCGTTCGGGCTGCGCAGCGCGCCGACCTGGCTTTGCGCTTGCCCTTGAATTTGAGCCGGTTGAGTACCGTTGCCGCCAACAAGGAGATGAGACTGAGGCTGCTGCTGAGGCTGTTGGGAGTAATCGTTCCAGGCCGGGACTGGCGGAGGCGCAAAGCCACTCGGCGGCGTCCCCCAGGCAGGAGGCTCGTGCTGAGGTTGATGCTGGGGTTGCGGCTGCGGCTGTGGCTGCGGATAGGGATAATACGGCGGGGCAGCATATGGGCGATAATATTGCTGAGGCGGCGGCGGAGGGCGGGCATTGGGATTCATGGTGTTGGGATTGGGTGCCATACTAGGCACCATCGTCGGATTCGCTTGCCCCATGTTGGTATTTTGTGAGGTCTGCGGGATATTAGACGGAACCACGTGGCTCTGTGCCATGTTCATGCCCATGCTAGGCACAGTTGGAGTGGAGTTCTGTTGATGGGGAGGCGGCGCTGCATACTGAGAATTGTAGTCATACCCCTGCTGCTGGTCGTAGTATGGATAGTGCGGTGGTGGCGGGGGCGGGGGATATCCATAATCATAGCGCATTGGTGGAGGCGGCGGAGCATATTGATGCTGTGGGTGTGGGTGTGAGTATGGGTCGCTGTAGGTCCCTGGCCAAGGCGGTGGATAGGCATGGGGATAGTAGGGGTGTTGATATTGAGCAGGGTGAGGCGCATATGGGTGCGCGTGGGGAGGCGGCGGGGGCGGCAGCATGTCGGCACGGTAACCAGGTGGCGGGGGAGGGGGAATGTGCTGCTGTTGTTGTGGCGGTGCAGGGATGCTGGCGTCGAACGGCGCATATGGAGCACCTGTCCGCCCATCGTATCCAACTTCTGGTGGTGGCCCACTGGCGTGCGAAACAGGCGGCGGTGGAGGCGGGATCACCATTTGACCTTGCGTTTGTTGCTGCTGTTGGCCTTGAGCACCCTGTATCTCTGCGCCAGGCGGAAGTGGGATCAGCGGCGTCGAAGGCCAGGCGGTACCGACCGGGGGTGCCCCTCCAGTGTTGTTAGAACCTGTACCATCGTCGATACGACTGCGCTTCGCCGGCCGTTGGTTCTAGAGAAAATATTACTCTTGCGAAAGACGTGTGGGAAAGTAGCGCACCTTGCTATCATCGACCACGGGCGGATCCGGGTCCACGGTCGGCATCCCCAACGCTCCCATGTCAGAGGGTGCATCAATCAGCCCGCCACCCCGCTCGCCGGCAACCGGGAGGAGCCCTCTGTCGCCAGCTAAGAGGACACGTTAGAAGGGTCAAAATTCGATGGGACAGCATACCTGATCTCGCTTTCCTCATCCGAATATCCTTTCGGATGCGAATCTTGATCCCCTGGTCAGCCAGGGAGCACGTGAGCGGGGAAGATTCTGTGCAAGATTAGAAAATTCGAGGATGGTATATAAACTCACCCTCCACTCCGGGAAATTTCTTGGCCGTGTACACGTAGAACGGTGCACTATAGATGCTCTTGCAGTGGCGAACATCATTACTGGGCAAATTCAGCACAAATGTTCGGTCAAAAGAGAATAGACGGACCCCACAACCTCGAACAAGCTAAGCTTGAGTCGATATGACCCCTCGGTACGCACCGAGAGGTCCGGAAACACGAAAAATCCCGCATCAGAGGCAGGCGATGCTGGGGGTACCGTGAGCATTGCAGTGAGCCCACGAGCAAATAATATACCAGTAGTGGGTCCCCCATCTTTATCTTTGCCCGTGCCCGCCGTAGGGTCCTTGAGCGCATATAAGCTGCTCACGACACTTCCTGTGGTGCATCGTGTGCGTCCGTCCTTGAGCCAGTGTAGTTCGGTGTCGTCATCCGGCTTGGCTAAGCTCGCAAACATAAAGTAGTAGGGATTTTGAAGGAAGGATTGCGCATAGCCGGGCAGATTTGTGTAGGGAGGATCGTCCGTTTCCTCTCCAGAGGTCCGCGCTTCTCCGTCTGCTGGAGCAGAGGCAGAGGCAGTGTTGGACACGGCAGGGTCCGAGGCTGCGGGGTCGATAACACGGAGCTGGACAATAACAGGCGGGTCGATGGGCCGGCGGTCGGCTGTAGAGTACCAGCATGAGCAAAAGAAAAGCAGCAAATAACTGATAGACAGACCCTTGCCGCCGATCCCACACATGCGCGCCTGTTTCGGTTCTTGGCGGACAGTGAGCTCGTACTGCCTGATCATTGTCCGAGTCGGTCAGTGTTCAATGTAAACGGATGTATGAGCTCAGGCAGGACCCAAGCCCACGGATTCGGTCCATCAGGGCTCAGAGACCCAGATGCCGGGTGAAAAGTAAAACGGGACGCACAAGCGTAACCTGTCCTGAGCGTAGGTCGCAGGCATCGTGTGCGGCACCATCTCAAGCTCGCCGCCTCCTTCCACCGACGAATCCATTTGGTGCGTGAGTGAGCAAGTTACGTTGGAAGCTGCCGAAGACGGCAAGTGATCAGTTTACATCGTCAACAGTAACTCTCAAGTAACTCTAATGCTTGGTGCTTTTCTCGAACGGCAATACTATGTGACATGCAGGAATTTCTCGCAAGCTCTCTCGAATCTACCATTAATTCATTTTTCTGGTAAACCGGAGACCTGGTGCAAGACTCTGGGAACATCTCGCGAACCTCTCTACTTTAGGCTCAGACTGTGAGATTGGCGGAAAGATGTCGACCCTTGCACTGGTCCCTCTCTTTGTTTGAAAACAGTATCCCACGTCTCATCCGCATTTCTCACCGAACGGAAAGCGGTATCCCGTTCATTACACCCGTCCATCTTCCCTCCGTGGCCGGACCCGCAAAGCATGATACGGCTTCCCTGGTAGCCGCACACCGAACGCGGCCTCGGGTTCAGCACCAACGATGATCCCTCCCCGCTGGCGCAACGCAGGGGAAACTGGCAATTCAGCCTTTTCGACCCGCGTGACCGTCATGTTCCACACGTCAATAATATCCAGCTCGTACAGGCCGTCTTTGTCCTTTGGCAGTCCGATAGCCCAATGTGCAGGCTGATGTTCTCCAAAATAGAGTAACCGGTACTCGCCTTCGTGTGCGCCCGAGACACGACTAAATTCCCAACGCTCCGTGTGCTCGATAGGTGTCAGGCCTTGCCGCACATCCTCGTCCAGCAGATCGCGCAAGAACTTGATTCGAGGCGCGCTTCTCACCGCGCAGCACGCCACCCTTTGCCCACCACAACAAATCTTGGTCATGCAGGTACGTCTCGCCGTGGCCGCCGTAACCCCCGCGCAGCACGGTGACCCAGAAGCGATGGACCATTTCCAGCGCCGATATGTTGCCCCAGGGACGCGGAATGTTGCCCTCATACTCCATTTCATCGTTGACAACTGGTTTTTTGAATTCAGCGCGCCATTCAGCAGTACGCTTCACATCCCAGTCCTGCACGCAGATATGCGTGATGTAGGGTTTGGTGTAATCGTATTTCGCTGTAACTTCTCCGTTGTGGATGGAGAGCAAATGCTTGTATGGGTCAGGTATCGTGAACCAGGCGACAAAGCCGGTCCCACCAGTGTAATGGTTTCACATCCAGCAGGAAGTCGTATTCGTTGGCCATTGACCACCACACATTTCGATATGCAGCAAGCCGGGCAATGACATAGCGCAAATATCGCTCGTCCTGTTCGATAGTCATTTGGCAGAAACCCCAACGGTCGTACGGATGGAACAGAATAACATCTGCTTCGATGCCTAGCTTCCCGAGGGCCACTATCTGCCGGTCGAGAAGTTGGAACGCGGCGACGTTTGGTCGAGTCAAGTCGATTTGGTCCTCCGTCGTTTCAAAGAGTGGTAAAAGTGGTTCGTTTTCACAGTAGATATAATGTTTCGGGAAAATCGCCATGCGCAATTTGTTGAACCCCGCGCTCTCGAGTGTGGTCAGAGTCTGAGCCTGCATCGGCTCTGGCTGATGTGTCCAGGCGTAGCAGGTCGTGCCAAATGGCCGATAGGGTGTGCCATCTGCATGGGCGAAATGGAATTGATTATGAACGTGTACTGGGCCATGGACGCCCGGCAGGGCTTCTATGCAAGTGAAATTGCCCGTTTGACCGTCGAGCGCCGCGACATTGGAACGGGTAGTGAAGGACCATATGCCCAGTGCGTCCGGCATGAAGCGCACCCGCCAGGTGCTCTCGCCATCGTAGAAACCCTGCACAGTAAAGTCGCGACCGCTTTGCGTGAATGCAGCGTCGAATTGGGTGGACGTGAAGGGATTGCCAGAACATTGTGCGGTGACTCGGAAGGATGCCTCGAAAGCATCCCACAGCGGGGTTACAGTCATGGTCAGCTTGATGTGAATTCTTCATAGGTGCATCAGATAGATGGACAAATCGTAATGGTCACAGGACCGTTGCCGTGTTTCCGTATCGATTACATAACTGGAACTTGTTTGTTGTCGCTGATTCAACACAAACAAAAAAACTGGGTCGTTCTTCTCTCTTCCTCCCCTCATCATGGCCGACACAGAGAAGGTCCCCGGCTCCGAACCCGACCCCGCCCCCGTTTCCTACTCCCGCCGCCGATGCTGATGCTGCCCCCGCCCAGCCTGCGCGCACCAAGCGCGAGTACAAGGAGTTCACGCACGAGGAGGAGAAGGCCACCCACGCCAATGTCGACATGAGCACCATCGAGCTCAAGGCAGAGGACCTTTACGACAAGGAGAAGGTCGACCTCGAGACGATCGTCATCGAGGACGTCTTCAAGCTCCTCCAGTGCGACGAAAACGGTCTCGCCCCCGAGGAGGCGCAGCGTCGGCTGGGTCTCTTTGGCCCTAACAAGCTCGAGTCGGAAGAGCAGAATCCCTTTTTGCAGTTCCTCAGCTTCATGTGGAATCCTTTGTCCTGGGTCATGGAGGCTGCCGCTCTCGTTGCCATCGCCCTTTCCAACGGCGAGGGTCGTGCTCCTGACTGGCAAGGTCCGTCTCTACTTTACCGCATTTACTACCCCTGACCCCGTTGTTGACCAGATTTCGTTGGTATCGTCCTACTCCTTTTCATCAACTCTGCTATCGGTTTCTACGAGGAGCGTGGTGCGGGTAACGCCGTCAAGGCTCTTATGGACTCTTTGGCCCCTAAGGTTTGTCTTTTCTGTTCCATCTTTAGTCACCAACTCACCTTTTCTTCAGGCAAAGGTCAAGCGTTCTGGCCAGTGGTCCGAGATCGAGTCCGCCGACCTCGTTCCTGGCGACATGATCTCTTTCAAGATTGGTGACATTGTGCCCGCCGACTGCCGTCTCACGGAAGCTATCAACGTCTCCATTGACCAGGCTGCCCTCACCGGCGAGAGTCTGCCCCAGGCCAAGAAGATGGGTGACCAATGTTTCTCGTGAGTGTTCAATAGCTGTACCATATCTTGCTGATTCGCCATAGTGGCTCCACTTGCAAGCAGGGTGAAGCTGAGGGCGTCGTCATCTCTACCGGCGCCAACACCTTCTTCGGTCGTGCTGCTTCCCTCGTCGGCCAGGATGACGATACCACCGGACACTTGCAGAAAATCCTTGCACAGATCGGGTCCTTCTGTCTCGTTGCCATCGGTATCTTTGTGCTCGCCGAGATTTTCGTGCTTTATGCTGGTTTCCGGTACTCGTACCGTCGCGGTCTCGACAACATCCTTGTCCTCCTCATCGGTGGTATCCCCATTGCTATGCCCACCGTCCTTTCCGTCACCCTCGCAGTCGGCGCCCAGCAGCTCGCCAAGCACAAGGCCATCGTCACTCGTATCACCGCCATTGAGGAGCTTGCCGGTGTCACCATCTTGTGTTCGGACAAGACGGGCTACTCTCACCACGAACAAGCTGACGATTGACCGGGAGACCATTATCACCTACTCGTACGTTCTTCTCTTTCACCTTGTTCCACTCTCTCACCGTGTACGCAGGTCGTTCTCTGCCGAGGATGTTATCCTCCTCGCTGCCTACGCTTCACGCACGGAGAACCAGGATGCGATTGACGCTTCGGTCGTTCAGGCTATCGGCGACGTCTCCAAGGCGCGCGCAGGAATCAAGCTGCTTGACTTCAAGCCTTTCAACCCCACGGACAAGCGGACGGAGATTACGTATCGTGAGGAGGCTACTGGTCAGTCTCTCTCTCCTGCCTCTTTCAGCCGATTGACTGACGCGACTCAGGCAAGCTCAAGCGTGTCACCAAGGGCATGACTGGTGCCATCATTGAACTCTGCTCACGCAACCGGACCGAGGAGCTTGAGGCCAAGCTTGAGGCCGACGTAGAGAACTATGCTACCCGTGGTCTGCGGTCGCTTGCTGTTGCGTACGAGGAGCTCGATGGAGATGACTTGAGGCTGAGGGCAACGGTTCGAGCTCATCGGTCTTCTTTCCATCTACGACCCTCCTCGTTCGGACACCAAGCAGACGATCGACGATGCGCTTGCGCTCGGTGTCAAGGTCAAGATGGTTACTGGGGATCAGCTCGCCATTGCAAAGGAGACTGGTCGTCGTCTGGGTCGGGGCGACCACATGTACGCTGCCAAGGTTCTCAAGGACGGTCCTGCACCTGGTGGCAAGCACCGGACGCTTGATGAGATGATCATGGATGCCGACGTTTCGCTGGTGTGTTCCCTGAGCACAAGTATGAGATCGTCAAGCGCTTGCAGGGTTTGGGACATTTGTGTGCCATGACTGGTGACGGTGCCAACGACGCCCCGGCTCTTCTCCCGTGCCAACGTCGGTATCGCCGTCGAGGGTGCCACCGACGCTGCTCGTGGCGCTGCCGACATCGTCCTTACGGAGCCCGGTCTGTCGACCATTGTCATGCCATCCGCGGATCGCGTATCATCTTTCCAACGTATGCGCAACTACTCGATCTACGCTGCGCTGTCACTATCCGTATCGTCGTCTGCTTCGCCATCCTCGCATTCGCGTACAAGTTTGACTTCCCTCCGTATGATTCTTATCATCGCGCTCCTCAACGACGGTACCATCATGACGCTCTCGTCGAACCGTGTCTTGCCCAGCAACACACCAGACTCGTGGGACCTTGCCGATATCTTCAGCTACGCAGATTGCCTATGCCTTTACCTCACCATGTCCACCATCGCCCTCGTCATCATTATCCTCGAGACCTCGTTCTTCCGGACAAGTTTTGCGTTCGCTCGACTCTTCCCCGTCCAGCACAACGACCCCCAGCTGCACATGGTTTGTCTACCTCCAAGTTGCCATCATCTCGCAGGCACTCATCTTCGTCACGCGTTCGCACGGCTTCTTCTTCATGGAGCGCCCGTCGACGGCGCTGCTTTGCGCGTTCTGCATTGCCCAACTCATCTCGAGTATCATCGCCGTCTACGCCGACTGGGGCTTCACCAAGATCCATGGCATCAGCGGTGGCTGGGTTGGTATCGTTTGGGTTTGGAACATTGTCTGGTTCATGCCGCTCGACCTCATCAAGTTTGCCATGCGCGCCACCGTCATCAAATACCTTCGTGACCGCCAGGAAGCAGCCCGTGCA
>JARKIF010000183.1:0-61954 GCA_029378245.1 Roridomyces roridus
GGGCAGTTACACTGGGCTGCGGGAAGCCCTGATTTGCGGTACAACGAATTGATGTTACCGGGGTCGACGGACATGACTGCGCAGCTGTTAGTTGGCGCGAGCTGCGTCCTTATACCATGCATGATTTGGCTTTGGGCTCCCAACAGGCTTTCGTTGGCCGCAGGTTGCGTTTCAGAATTTTTGTTTTGCGTTGCCGAGTCGGGCTGGTTTGAAAGGCAGAGACGTCGACGAGGGTTTGGAGGTTACGTTTACGGTCGAGCGTTGCTTTGCGAGGTTGGAAAAGGACGAGGAATTGTTGGCTTATTGTGAGCAGAGAGGTTTAGGTGTTTAATCTTAGTGTATCACTATCATTCGAAGCCCGCGAAGTTGAACACGACTATTTAAAGTCCGATGGCGCGCTCTAGTTACAAAATCATGGCAAAGAGTCCTCCTCCGGAAGTGATGCACACAAAGACATTAGCTTTGTCGTCATGCTCACTCGCTATAACTCTATCGCTAGTACAAGTGGGCGATGTCCGAGCCGAGGCGAACCGGATCGACGAAATGGAAGATCTTGACCTCCACATGTGTCTGCTGGAATCCGCGTATAATAATCAATTGAAAGTATTCCAACGCTGCTTACGGCCTGGTATTCCTAGGAGAATTCGGAGACGTCTATCATCAAATCGACTCACAAAAGCGCTGGCAATGTATACCCACGTTGTCCCACTAGCGAAACCTGCCAACTGGATGATGGAGCTTGCGGTGTAGATCATCCCGGACTCGACGAATATTCCGCATCGTTTGGGCGAGCATGCTCTGTTCTGTGTACTTTGAACCGATTCTTGTTGGCCGTCCTTTCGGTTCATCCTCTCCTATGCCATATACGCCATACAAGTCAGAGCTGGCATCCAGAGATCAAAAAAGCTTCAAGGAAAGAGAACAACGTACACGTTGATGCTATTATTTGTGCATATGTAAAGGTCCAAAAAGACAGTCCCCAGTCCACGCCGTTTCCGGAATTGATCCGCCCTTCTTGGGTTCGAGCCAATTTGACTAGAATTCCTATAGCACAAGCAATATCCGCCACCCATATTATGCCGGGAAGCACGACGACAATACATCGTTTGTTGTAGACAGACCAACACCGATATAGCTGCAAAACAAGTTTACGAGGCAAGCAGGTCTGCTGAATACGAGACCGACCAAAATGAAACCTCCTATCAAGGTTTGCAAGGTGACATTAACACTCTGTTAAAAATCGTGAGTGCGGGTCTCCAGTAGCAGAGATGCACCAACCTTGACAAAAGTCTTCCAACCGGACGCATGGCCAAGAATATGGTCCGCGCCTCCAGAGCCATCATATGCATATGCCACCAACGCGTCGTAGGTGAGCGTGATAGTCAGGAAGTAGTTGAGCGTGGCGTTGACAACAAAACACCGAAACCACGAGTAAAATCCAGTTGAGCCCGGCGCGACGTCGTAATCGCCCGAATTTTGTTGTCAGTAGCGCGGTGCCTGCCATGGCCAGGGTCACAAGGTAGATCCCGTACATGGCAGAAGAGATAAAGTCCTCGATCAGCTCCGCGCCCGCAAGCGAGGGCGCCATCGAAGAGACGGTGAGTGAGGGAGAGTACAAGCCGTGTCGACAGGATTCAATTGGAGGAGACTCATGAATTCCCCAGTCAATTGATGCCAACAACTAGATTATTACCCTGTCCATTGGTGTGAGTATGGCAATCGCACGAGCTGTGTATTCCCGCGACAACGGAGCACGGAGACGGAGAAGCTAGGGAAACTCGGATGTATCTGCGAACCAATCGAGAAGCGTGAATTGCTGAGAGTTGGCTGAGATGGTTGGGGGGCGTCTGAGGTGTCCAACAAGAGAGCTTCAGGTGCTTTTCCCTCAGCTCACCGAAGGGGATCAGTATTGGTCAGGAGCAAGAGCCAATGACGTCGATCAAAACAAAGTGCAACAAACCTTGCTGCTGACATTCATGGCCGTCGAGATCTTCAACCCGAATCCGACCATCTTTACCTCTTCAAAGCCTTCCAAATCACTCAAGCCAGAATCCATCTGGGTATCCGACCCTTTCGACATCAAAGACGATGCAGATACCTTTGAATCCGACGAGCTGATCGACCAGGACGAGATTTTCGGTTTGTTGCCTCATTCTGACCGAGTTCCAAACAACTCATCGACCTTCAAGATCTCATTCGGTCAATAAACGACCCGGAGCACCCAAATACGCTAGAGGAGCTTCGCGTCGTGTCTGCTCCGCAAATCACAGTCTCTGGGAACCGCATCATGGTCGAATTTACACCGACTGTCCCTCACTGTGGGCTGTCTACCCTGATAGGTATGACACGATCTTTCAAATCTGTATGTTCTAATTCCGTTCCAGGGCTCTCGATCCGTGTTCGACTGCTCCGTGCCTTGCCTAGTCGGTTCAAAGTTGATATAACTCTCAAACCGGGCTCGCACCAGAGTGAGATCGCCGTAAATAGGCAGTTGAATGATAAAGTCAGTTCCTTCCCTGGTTGTTTCCTGTTCCTAAATTTTCTTATAGGAGCGAGTGGCTGCTGCGTTGGAAAATCCCGCGCTTGTGCAGACACTGGAGCAAACATTGGCAAATGCGATGTTGAGAGGACAGCCTGCCGAGTAATCTTCTGTACCTATTATTCTACAAGTGCGACTTTCTACACCACGGGACTAGCCGTGGATTTTTCTCCGACTTCTTCTTGTACACCCTGCCGAGTCTCTTCTCTCTGGAGACCCACAATACCAATATCCCGCAGTCCAACCACCGCAATCACGAAGCTCACGACCATGGCTGCGCAAAGCGTCCAACCAGCGGCACGGAATCCCGCCATCAGGACCTCCGGCTGTCGGGCAGCAAAGCGGGATGAGCCGCATGGTACTTCTTCGACACGGCCGACGCGATGGATGTGGTGATAGCCATACCGATGGACGTCCCGATCTACAACCACAAAATTAGAAAGCATGTTGAATCACGAACGAAACAATTACCCGCGTTGCGACTGTAAAGATACCTCCCGCCAAGGCTTGAGAGTCGCTGTTGAACGCGGATGCAACTTGAAGCGTTCCGATGGGATACACCAAGTCGGCTCCCGCTGTCCGTTTTAGTTAATATCACTTCTGTAGAAGCGGTGGCAAGGGACAGTACCTAGTAATGCCATTACCCAGAACGACATTTTCCAAAACGATTCATGGACATCGATAAGAGCGAATAGAATCGCGGAGACAACGTTTGCAGCGAGTGCGGCTAAAATGAGAGGCAGAGCTGTAACTCGACTCATAAGCCAACCGCCTGCCAAATTGGTTGCGATTCCGCTAACGACTGAAGGGAGGAACCGAATCGAGGTTTGCATGGGTGTCAAAAGCAGGACTTGTTGATAGCTGTCGAATGTTTTAGTTGAAGAAGAAGTATGGAGGGAAAAACATGCTGACTATAACGTGTTGATGTACAACAGTGTGTTGAAATTCCACCAGGCAAAGAAAATCATCCCAATCACGGCGGGCATTTTTTGCGCCCGGTTGTCGCCATATGCTCGGTGGCATAAGAGCGGCCAGCGATCTTTTCTCTCGCCACAGTTCATAGAACCAGAATCCGACGAGGAGAACTAAAGAAGCACAAATCAATCCGATGGTGAGACCGAGAGATTGCGTCGTGATTTCTCTGTGAGAAGCATCTTGGAGAAGAACCTGATAGTGCTGCAAATACTCACGATAGGCTGTAGGTCAAAAGACCAAGGCCAGCAGTGCTGATGAGCGCACCACCCCAGTCAAGACCCTTGGTATACCGCTGGCTGTTGACCAAGGTGTTTTCCCTGAGAACCAGCCCACTCAGCACGAGGAATAACAGCCCGAATCCCGCCTGAACGAAGAAGATGCCACGCCAAGTGATCGAACTCTGCGAAATGATTCCTCCTGAAAACGAGTTCGGTCGGAGTGAGGTCATGCAAGAAAAATTACGGGCGCAATTACCGAGCACGAGGCCCAAGATGTAGCCAACAGGCTGGCCGGCACCCATGACACCAAACGCGTTGTTCCTTCGGGAACCTGGCGGAAAGTAGCCTACGAATATGCTGATCGCAGCAGGCGTATTTGCCGCTGCACCCAGAGCCATCATGGCGACGAAGAGGATGAGCGCGGTAGGATTCGGGGCAAACCCAGCTCCAACACTCCTGGCTCTAGGGATCAACAATCCGAAGCCAAAGCCGAAGAACAAACGCACGCACCAGGCAGAAAACCAAGCGGTGCCAACGAAAAAGGTGAGGCGTCCTCCAAAAATGTCCCCAATGCGGCCAAAGAGGAGCAGCATACAACCATAAGCCAAACTGAACCTTGTCAAGAGCATTCCTAAACGCTGAAGGGTAACAACGTACTAGAAAACCGTTACAGGCCACTGGAGGTCCTCCTACAGCGACGAATTAGTATGTACAGCCGAGTCAGGAGGACGACTCTTGTACTTGACGGAAATGTAGGTCTTGAGCAATAGTTGGAATCGCCACAGTCAGAACTCCGGATAAAAACACCTCACAAAGCGTCAGTCGGCCTGCACCTTTTGGGCCGAAAGCGAGTTACATTGAGGATGGTCGCGCCCGACACCGCTGCGACGACGAGGCAATCTTTCACGGTCGAGGAAAGCATTTTCTGCGAGGCCGAGGATGCTGGAGTGAAAGAAACGTCAAAAACGCGTGTTTGGTCGGTCTACTCGACCGAGAGCGCCGCAGGCCAACTCGACCGAGAGCACCGCGGGCGATAGATTAGTACACCGCGCCTCGAGTATTGCATCTGGGTGTTCCGACGGCGGCCTTCAGGATTCCATTCCAACCGACATGATCACGCGGGTGAACGGCCAAGCTCAGGAAGAACGTCTGCTTGCAACGTGAGTGACTCCAACGACCACGTTGTGACTTCCATTCACTGTCCGCATCCGGGCATGTGGTAGCCAAAATCAAGTTGGATATTAATCAACAGCTGGCCAAACAAAGTACATCTGAGTCTACTTACTACGGACAAAAACTTGAATCAAGAAAGCAGCAACGAGACCTGCGTCCCGTTATTCTTCAACGATATAGGCAGCCCGGCCTCGGAGAAAAGCTTCAGCGCCTCCACGGAGGTGGGATGAAGCCATCTGCCGGTGGTAGTCCCAGTGAAATCCAGATCCACCGAGGTCAAGCGCATCGCTGGCACGCCGTGCACCTCCGTCGCCCATGGGACCCAGCGGGACTCTATCAAGTCGAGCAAGGGTTGATCCAAAAAGTTCATCCCCGTCGTCAGCCCGAGATGCTCGAGTTGCGGCAAAAGGCAATCAGAGTCAGAAAGGGACTCGGCAGCTGGATAGATGGTAAGCCGCTCGAGCACCTTGGCCGTGATGGCGCGGTTCTGCAGACGTCGTGTCGTACCCATGTCAGCGTCCACGACCAGCCGTCGGAGTCCCGGTACGGCTTTGAATACGGCGATGAGAGTATTGGGGTTCACGTATCCCGGGCCCAAGAACAAGTTCTCCAACGGACAGTCGCTCCGTGTGAGGAAACTGATAAAGTCCTCGGGAGCGAACTGGCCAACAACTTCTAGTGCGACCAGTTCCGGGGCTGTGAGGCAAGTGAAGATGGTTTTCATGATGGCTTCGGCCGAATGTGTGACCATCGAGATGTTGACAGCGACCCGGAGGAATCGCAGATGGCGTGAAAGATCTATGGGAGGCAGGTCCATATCCGCAGCCTCAGCGAGCATCTCAAGGGTACACTCCACGAGCTGTGGACAAAGATGCAGGACCTGGACACCTTCCCGAACAGAAGAGACGTGGTACCGCAAACGAGTCAGTTGAGCCCATGGAAGATTCCAACAGTGCGAAGGGCCTTTCAGGAGCACGTCGTGGAGTCGGGGGAGGTTTTCAAACAGACTGATGCTCGTGTTGGGGACGAGATCCATGGCCTGCGCAATCTCGACCTTTTCCAGCATGTCCCAGTCAAGGTCAAGCCTTGCCAACTGATTGTAAATCTCTCCGCTATACGAAGATACAGCAAGGGAGCGCCATCGCGGAGCATGTCCCCCGAGAAGCAGCATGAGCCGCATATCTGTAGGATCGCCCATGGAAACCGACAGCGGCTGAGAGATGGATCGTTCGAGAAAGAGTGAAGCAAGATCCTCGTAGTGGTCGATGAAGGTGAAACGGGTTCCCCCGACGGAGATACGAGACCAAAGCTCCGGCGTGCCCACGACGACATCGCGCCATCGACGACACACTTGGCCTGGGACAGGGATGACGTTGGGTGTCTGGGACGATTCCGAGCCCAAAAGGAATATCGTTTGGAGGATCTCGGCGGGGAGTCTGCGTACGGGTGACAAAAAACCGATACAGCATTCTTGGTATCTCTCAAGCCTGGCTTTGTGCTGCCAAAGCGAGACGAGAATACCCTGCAGACGCAAAAGCTCTGGGCCGTAGCGCTCCAGTTGCTCATTAACAATGCGAATCGATTCGATGATATGTTGCTTTTCTTTGTCTTCGGGAGAGAAGTTGCTGCGTAAAGATACTAGAGCAGAATGGAGCGGAAGCTCTCGGTGCTCGAAGGCATGGTCGCAACGGGTGCAGAGAAGGGTAGTGGGTACTTGTGAGCCCTCTGGTACCATGGAAGACTTTCAGAGAAGGAGGGCGATTCCGGCGCTTAAAGACGGTCATTATAACTCGAACCAATCGCAAGAGTGGGACAGAGCGGGATGATACTATGCGGTGCGTTGGCTAGTCGAGTTTGATCCGTTGATTGCTCGTTCTCTTCTCGCTGCCGAAGTCAAGTTGCCTGGTCTGGCCTGATTCTTAATTTCTCATATTCTGCTCTTCAAAGCATCTCGTGGGCCAACAACCTATCGATTTTGACTTGGACTGTGACCTCAAATTTGACTTTGAGAATCAAACCATCGTCCTCTAGGCTCTGAATCGCCAAGCAAGACACCCTCAGGCTGGCACCATCTCTCGGATTCTCTCCGTGCTGACTCTGAAAGTATCTTGCACCATCTGACATGCAATATTAAACTCTCTCCGAGGTCGATCCAGATGCAGCCAGATCGGGTTTGCTGTGCGGCGCCTACCAGCGGAGTTTCTCCTTTTTAGGCACCAATTTGAAAGGGAGTCCCTGTTTTTTTCTGTCTTCAGCGCCGCTGCCTGATATCTCCGATTCTGTTTTCTTCCCCGGCCTATAAGAGCACGGGCCCCTTCTACACTATTTTCTCACCACACTTGGCCTTGTGTAACTTCGAACCTAGTACGTCTCCCGTGCCACGACAATTGGCTCTGCTCAGCAGGCGGTAGACTCTCCTTTTTTCCACTTCGATAGCTTGCCATGTCCGACAGCCTCGTCAAGTTGTAAGTGCTGATTTTCTCAATTTCTGAGACCTGAAGCTTGCCAGGACCCTCCCCATGGTTCGACTCCTCTTCGTTCAAGTGCACCACTGCCTCTTCCTAACTTACCCTCAAGTTCATTGGGACCCTTCTCAACTGGGCTCTCTTCGGAATGCTCATAATTCAAACCGCTATGTTCTTCATAGCATTCCCCAGTGATCCCAAATTGACCAAACTCCTCGTCCTCGCCATTTTTATTCTCGAATTCGTGCAGACGTTTTCCAACGGTCGAGATATGATGCGTGTCTTTGGGATCGACTGGGGGAACCTGGAAGTGCTCGATGAAGTTGGTTGGGCTTGGTAAGGATTGCTTGATCCATCCACGCCCTCCCTCTAATTCAACGACAGGTTCAGTACCCCCGTCATGGGTTCGATAAGTACGTGCTTCATATCGTCGGAAGCAACTCATTCAACCTGCCCTCAGTCGCCTCTGTTGGCCAAGTATTCTACGCCCGTCGATTATTTATACTTGGCCAAAGACATGTGTGGCTGCCTGCTCTAGTCATATTGGTAACGCGCTCCTATATCGCGTAGTTATTCTCTCACTTGTCGAACAGGTCTCAGCAGTCCAACTTGGTGCAGGTATTTGGACTGGAGTGAACATCTGCAGAGCAGGCAGGTTTTCGCTCCTTCAAGAGGATAATGTGGCTGCTACTGCCGTATGTTGCTCTTTTTTTACACTCGGCCTATTTAATTTGTTTATCCTACTAGACTTGGCTTGCGACAACCGCAATATGCGACCTGCTCATCGTTGCTGGCACAGTTTTCTACCTTATTGGCGCACGCACCCCCGAGTTCCGCCAAACGACCAACAAAGTTCTTATGCGTATTATCCTGGTTCGTCACCAATTCCCCTAAATAGCATGCTCATTCCACCTTTGAAGATGACGGTTGAAACTGGCTTGCTCACCGCCGTATTCGCAATTGTCGACCTTTATCTTTTCGCGAGCTACAAGAACGCCAACTACCATCTGGCTCTATGCATCGAGCTGTCCAAGATCTATTCCAACAGTATCCTACTCGTCAGTTCACGCCTTTTCTTTCTTTCTTTCGCGCATGGTTGAACTTGGTTCACATAGATTCTCAACTGGCGCGCCCAACTGGGCCAGCGTCGTGCGCCTTCAGACGTCCACACGATGACTCCACAGGCGAATCTCTCGCACCTCGCCTTCCGGACCCGCACCGCGGCGAGTGGGACATTTGGCAGCAGTTTACCTTCCTCTGCTTCTGCGATGCGTGTCGAGTTCGATACTCATCAGAGTCAGAGTGACAGTTGGGTTTCTGAAGCTGATACAGAGGACCTTGGCCAGATGCGGGATAGCAAGAATCGATTGGCCGTAGCTGTGTAGTTGAACTTGGGTTGAGTTGCAGCAGTCCTTACGTTCGTTTTCCATAAATTATACCTTCTTTTGTTCGAACTTTGAAGCCATATGGGAGCGAACAGATATCACGGGAGCAGGTAGCGGATTAAGCTATGTGCGGGCATATGGACGGGATTCCGAACTTTCTCGAGCGTCATTGAACCACTGCCAGTCGTTTATTGGCCAAGTTCAGCTATAGCTCGCGCCACTTTGTTTGGTATACCGTACTCTCATCTGTCCAGACGTCCATTACATTACGAACAATGAGTGGAATGTGCGGCGGCGTATACTACTGTCGCTCGAAAAAAACCGTGGCGCGGGATCAGAGCCGAAGAAAGCGCTGGATTTGTTGCCACACTGAATGCCTGAGAGAGTTGCATTTTTGAATGTTTCAAAGTCAACGTTCTTCAACTCACTACGTATACAGCGATCTTGATATCCTCGACCTGAGACACAACAATTGTGTAGAAATTGGTGATTGTTCTAGAGAGCCAATGGTGTATACGCCACGATTGCGCCACGACGGAAATGAAGTTGATCATGAACGTCGCATGGCATGGTACATGATGGAAATGAGTTCTCCTCCCGTATGCGAAGCCAATTAGCGTCGTGGCGTCGACGCCGCTCACGAGCCAATGATTCGCCTGGACCGGTTCTGCAGGGATGACGGCAAGACTCGGGAAGCCGCATGCTCTGAAGGCGAAACGAGAGAACTGCTGATGCTGATCTACTCCCAATGTTTCAAACAAAGAGCAAAGAGCCCCTATTTCCACGATTGCAATCTACGCGACGCGATAATCAAGATCATGTTATCGATCTTTCGTCATCAGCTGACTCATCCATCTCTTCACCAAACAACCATGCCACCCAAGGGCGGAAACGCAAAGAAAGAAAGCGGCCGTGCCAAAAAGGCTGAAAACGAGTCCAAGAAGAATGAAGCGGCCGCTGCGGCCAAGGAACAAAAGGAGGCACAGGCCTGGACTGATACGAATGTGAAGGGCGGCAAGGCGAAGCAGGAGGACAAGGAGGAGAAGAGGCGTGCGGAGCTTGCGAGGAAGGCTGAGAATGCGAGGTTGTTGGCTGAGGAGGAGAAGGCTGCACCGGCCAAGGTCAAGGTGGCGCCCAAGGCTGTGAAGAAGGTGGAGAAGGAGAAGCCTGCGGGGCCTGGGGCGATTGCTGCTGGTGGCGGGCTTGCTTCCGTCAGCGCTGACAAGGGCAAGGAGAAAGCTGATGCGCCGAAGGAGGTCGAGAGCTTCACCGCCACGGGTCTCGACGATGTGCTTGATCTGTTGGATGTCGTCGGCGCCAAGACGGACAAGGCCAGTGTCGGGCAACAGGCGGCTGGGATCGAGCAGCATCCAGAGGTTCGGACTATTTCTCTGCGATTCTTTCATTTGCTGACTTCGTGCTGTGCAGCGGCGCTTCAAGGCATGCTTGGAACACGTTTGGGTCTCGAATTTATTGCTAATTGCGCACTTCAGGCGGCCTATGAGGCGTACCAGGAACGTGAGCTGCCTAATATACGCAAGGAGGTGCGTGTGTACGAGCAGTCTCTTTACGTCGAGCTCACGGCGAATTACAGCATCCTGGCCTCCGTCTCCAGCAGTACAAGGCACGTCTCCCTCCCATATCGTCACTACCATCCCCTCATCTGGACTTATCACAGGAGCTGATGTTCAAGCAATTCAAGAAGTCGCCGGAGAACCCGTTCAACCAGGTCGTCGTCGAGTACGACGCGACCAAGGAAGACAAGGTCGAGGCGCTCAAGCACAAGCAGGCTCAGGTTGCGGATCGCCTGCGCGAGAAAAGCAGTTGAGGCTGTTTGCGTTTCGGGGGCGCTGCGGCGCTACCCACCAGTGGATTGGACACGCCATCTCGTTGGATATCACTGTGAGTTCCTTCCGTTTTCGTTTTTGTCCATGGACTGAATTTCATAGAACTGCGGACATGGGCGTCTAACTATTGTCTTGTAACAATAAGAAACAGAAAATGGAAGCCACGTTTTTTGCTCGTGTACATAGACTCATTTTTCGTGTATAAAAGAGTTGTTTGTGATTTCGCCAATCACTTGATCACCGCCTCGATAACTCTTGTACTCTCTCTCCCCCCACCTTGTACATACAATGGCCGACTCTGTAGGCAAATGGGCAGCGGGAGCCTTTTGTGCGTCGTCGTCACCCCTCTTCCCCACTCTCTCTGAGTCTGACTGTGACACACCCTCCAAGACGGCCCCGTCCTCTCACAAACGGACCTCTACCTACTAAACACAGACCTCGAATTAAACCCCATCCTAGCCAACACCAACGCCGGCTTTCACCTCGTATTCAACCTAATCACCGGTCAAACCGGTGGTTTCAACCCAGACGCGCGGGATCGCGATCTGCAGTTTACAGCCAAAGACGAGCCGGCGACCCTCCCGCGCGTCTCTCAGCTTATTATCATCACCGAGATTAGTCCTTGGTGCACTATAGTCAAGAATGAGCGGGGGGTCACTATGAATGATGTTTGTACTGCTGTGTGGAAGGAGTGAGTCGGCTTTCCTTCCTCTTCCCTGCCTGCGTGATTCTCATTTGCTGTCAGCTACACAGAGAACTTTGTAACCGATCCAGAGTTTGCAGCCCTCCCCCCGAGGCTGCAAGAGCAAGTCCGCCGTATGGCGGCTCACAACAGTAACGCCCAAGCAGCGGGTCAGTGGGGCGGGTATTACGCCGCCACGCCCGCCGTCGCTCCCAATCGATACAAACGTGTCGGTACGTACCTCCCCTCTCCCCTCCTCTTCTCTCCTCTCTCCTGTCGTCACCATGGCTGAATTTTGGGCAGATTGGTTAAGAGAACGGACGTTCTTCGAGGGTCTCCGCAAGAATGACCCCTACGCCATCTCGCGGCTTGGTTACAAGGCGCCCAACATTGTGGTGATGGATCTGGTCGCATAACCGCGTCCTGGTCCATTGTGCCTTTTGGATGGATGGAATTTATACCTACCTAACCTCCAGAATTGTTGCCATCATAACTTGCTTTTTGTATTTTGTATCCGGTGAAATCACATGTATCGTCGCTTTTGCATCCATGGAAGTAGATTCCAGCCAACGATACATTGAATTGAGACTATGTAGACATGCATACAACAAGAGGGGTGGTATCAATGCTTTAGATGAGATATAATCCAAAAAAGAAAATGTGTTTACACCCTCCCTCGTTCACTCAGAGTCCTCCTCCTCCCCACTCTCCTCATCATCTCGCACAGAAGCCACAGTCGGCCTATGCCTCGACCTCCTCCTCTCCTCCCTATCCCTCCCCAACTGCCTGTTCAACGCCTCCTGATTCCTAATCTCTTCCTCATTCATCGGATACCGCCTCACACAAACCAACTCGAACGTACAAGGCAACAAATCATGACACACCCTCCTCACCACCCGCTCATTTTCGCGCACACCACCAAACATCGTGTCGAGCCCAAGCCAATCGAGTCTGAGCATCCCAGGACCGAGCTGTCCGCCTGGAACGCCGCGAGCCGTGGATCGATTGTGCCGGTACGCACGCGCGATAGGTTCTCTCCTTGTACGCGGCAAGGACTCGAATTCAGACTGCCCAGTGAGCATAAACATGTTGCGGCTGATATAGTCGATGACTTCGCCGCACGTCACACCGATATCGCGATTCCTTGCAGTGATGCTGATGAGCCAGGGAATGGTTTCAGAGACGAGGCTGATTTGCGTTACGCGCGGGAATGTCGCTGGCTCGCCGCGGCCTTGGGACCAAGACAGGTGCGGTGCGTCGTCGGAACGTTGGCATTGATTCGGGGCGAAGAGCATGTTCCATTTCAGATACGGTCTATCGTCTGCCTCGACGAGGGGTTGGATAAGGGGGTTCAACCGTACGTGAGCATGTACCGCACGAATGAGGAACGGCTCTAGGACAGGTCCGTCTAGAAACCTGTAAGACGCGTTATAAGCAGTAAAGGGATACGTACAATTGGGACCTTCTGTGAACTCGGGCATGCGGTCGCCAACCTGCCCGATTGAGCGCGACAGAGGCGCCTGTTCCACTGGCCCGCCAAACGCGCCGTAACCCAACCCGAGGCCGCCCATCATTCCTTGGCCCATGCCCATTCCCATGCCGGGCATTCCCTGACCCATCCCGCCGGGCATTCCCTGACCCATGCCCATGCCAGGCATTCCCCCCATCATCTGCGCCTGAGCCCAAGGTGGAACCTGCTGCTGCATTTGTGCTCCCCAAGGATCTGCTGCTGCTGCCGGTGTAAAAGCCGCCATCGGATGCGCTGGACCACCCCACGCCTGCGGCCGACCAGCCGGCGGTGGGCCGAAAGTGGGAGGCATGACGGGAGGTGCGCCGGCCGGGGCATACGGCGAAGGGAAACCCGCACCGCCACCCATCCACGGCGTGCCCATATGTTGTGGAGGAGCAGGCGGGCCATGCCACGGAGTTCCTGGTGGTGGACCGCCACCAGCCATTCCAGGCCAAGGCGCGCCAGGCGCGCCCCATCCAGAAGCAGCAGCAGCACCTGCTCCTGCAAACGGCGTGTAGGCGCCTCCTCCATACGTAGGAGGAAGAGGCATCGAGGGTTGTGGTGGGCCAGTTCCTTGGAAATAGCCAGGTCCGAGATTGGAACTGGCGGGGATGTAGGGCGTGCCTGCTGGAGCGGTGTAGGGTGTACTTGGATAGACGGGGTAGTTTCCTGCTCCCTGGGGAGCGCTGGCCCAGGCGGGGTAAGCCGTGTTGCCTGTAGGCGCCTGTGGCAGCTGGGGCGCGTGCACAGGATTGGGAGAAGGGCCTGGGGTCCCGAGCGGGGGAATGAACGGAGTGATTGCTGGAGATGTCATCTTGGGGCACTAATATAATCGGACGGCCGCTGTGAAAGTGCTATTGACGCGTTTTGCACGCGCTGGGATGTTTGACTCGACCCGATAGACCGTACTGGGAAATCCAGGCGCGATCGGTATTCGGACACGCACAAAAGAGGGTATCTGACTCACGAAATGAGATGGCGGGATGACTCGCGGTGGGAGATTGAGGATGCACGCGCGTTCAAGAGAGTAATCCCCAGAGGATGGATGAAGAGATACGTGTGGGTGCTCGTAATGCTAAAGCCTCGATAGTCGTTGCGTGTCTTGGTCGTGAAAGGGCCCTAAACGCGTGGTGGAGATGCTGTGTGCGGAGACGGACGTCGGACGAACAGCAGCAGTGTTTGTAAGAGTTGATCTGGCGCTTATTTCGGACCGCTCAGTGCATAACTCGATTTCTCGAGATACAATCTCAACAAGATCGAGTTTTGTGTCCGTGGAAGTAAAAAGTACCAATAAAACGTATGTACATTCCGGCCATAAATACGAGTAAAAGTTCAACGGCTCTTGGAGTCCGACAACTGGAGATTAATCGATTCGTAAACCGGAGGTGGGGTCGTGGACCCACCGCGGCTTTCCGAATCCAAGGGGACACTCGTATGTGCTGTAATCGACGTGTTGGAAACGCTCTGCGTCGTCGTTGTGGTTGGCGAAGTAGCAAGATCAGACCCCGCGGGAGTTGGACTTGGACTTAGATTGCTCGCAGAATCTCCAGCGCGCGTTTGGCGCCCGACAAAGGGCTGTACCATCGGCAGCAGCACAGATTTCCTCTTCATCATCCCCCTTCGTCTCAAGAATAAAAACACAAGAAACCAGAGGATTACGAAGATGGCGCCCAAGACACTGCCAACGATCGTTCCCGCCGACGTATGGGCTTGGACAAATTGGACTTGGATTCCAGCGTAACAGGAGCACTGGAAAGAGTGAGCTAAGAATCGATCCTTCACCAGGCTGGCAATCTTACCTATAAACCGCATAATCAAACAAAAAAAACCGAGCCCACGTCCGAGTCGTCTGTAGACACCACCAGCTCGTGCGTCCCATTCTCCAGGCCCTGGAGCGCCACCACGGAGAGGTTGTATACGAATTGAGTGCTGCTCGAAGGTCCGTACGAGAACGTCCCGTGCCTGGTTCCCCCGTCTGGTGTGAAATTGAGATGATAGTCCTTTATGGCGTTCGTAGTGAGTGGGGGCGCGATGCAGAATACCTCGATCGCGGTGCCTGTCAAGGTATCAATGAATTGGCATGGAGGAGGAGGGAATCGAGTAATCATTCATACCTGTGAAATTGAGAGCAACAGAAACAGGGCCGCTGGCACCAGGAAATTGTGAAGAATCATGCCACGTTCGATCGAAAGCCAGCTCGGGGTCTGGATGGAATGCACATTGAGTGCAAGTAGCTCCCTGTAAAGAAGTCCATCTAAGTGGCAGGATAAGATAAATGATAGATACTCACTACGTTCCATACGACTGTCGAGTTTTGCGTGCGATAGATGGGCAAGGCACCAGTGACTGAATCCCCAAATTGGTCGTCTATCGTTCGGTTCAAGACCAAAGCTAGAAGAACAAGTTGGAGACCAGCTTGAACTTGGATGCACCCGAGGCAAACTCACCCATCCTCAAGGAAGGAAGGAAGGAACGTGGGTCCAAAGGGCGGAAGATCCAGTGCAGGCTTCTATGTGCTATAGTCGAGCACTCGGGAGGCTCTCTCCATCCTTGGAACTTGACCAATGGGAAACGCGGCTTGAAGTTTGATGAACTTACGAACTCCAAGTTGCCCGACAGATACAGTGGGCGCTACCAAGTGTGACTGTAGTGAAGCCTGTATTTCCAGAACACAGATTCGGGTCGAGAACACAAATTCGGGCCGAGAAATCTAGTCCGCCGGGGCGCCAATCCATTCAAATAATTGCGAGCGAAGCGAGCAATTCTTCAGTAACACGTGATGGCAGAGGGTGGAACCAGGCGGAAAACAAGGACAAATTGTACGAAGGAAATTGATGGGTCGCTCGCGACCCATCCAAACTCACTCAATTCTGGCTCTATCACTCCACAACTTGCGGTGCCCACTATTGGACCCTTATGGAGGGGATATAGCGATTTGCAGCCCGAGACGAGAGTCTGGAGTTGAGTTCTCGCACCTCAGCTTGTGCCACTCAGTGCATAGCCACATTCGGCACACTGCGAAGCGAGCACCGTCGCGGCCCGAGCGGATCCATGTTACAATGTCGGGTCCAAGTGGATCGCGATGCAACGATGTCGAGGAGGCAGGTCGTGAACGGCAATGATCAACAGATTTAATGACTAGTCGGGACATACAGTCAGATAAGAATATATCATAGAAGAATCGGCACTCAATGCCATCGGGCTCGATTGGCATGCTCATAAGCCTCCTCGCTATAATCCTCCCAACGGGCTGAAATCAACCTCGCACCACCCACCCACCTGCCCTCAAACTCGACGTCCCCAACCCCATTGACATAATTCAACTTGCCCTTCAGCCGGTCGCCCGTAAACTTGATGTACCCGGACCGATCCGCCCGCGGGGTGCAAATCGGACCTTCGTGCTCCTCTCCAGCCCAATGCACAGTGGCATAAGCACCGTCAGGTCCACGCTCCTCTACCCGCGTGGAGCGCAGCAGCCCTTGTACGAGCCCCAGATCGAATTCACCCTCGAGCGCGTTGCCACGCCCGATGACGTTGAGCGTGAGGGAGGAGGGATCAATGAAATCCCATCCGTTAGAGATGGCGGGACAGTCGAGGGCCCATGTCCCCGAGACGATGTCGGTCTGCGGGGCGGTTGACTGGGAGGCACCACCGCGCTTTGCGCTTTGCTTGGTACGGGGAGCGGCAGCCGCCGGAAGAGAGGACGGTCCAGCTTTTGGAGCGCCACCGCCTGTCGTCTTTCTCGCCGTCTGTTTGGTGCGGGCTTTCGCTACGTCGGGTTTGACGACGTCAACGTCCATGGCGTCGTCGTCTACCGCCCCCTTGGTCGTTTTCCGCGCGGTTTGCTTTGGGCGGGATTTCGCTGTATCGGTGGAGGGTTTGATATCGACATCCATCTTGAAATCGAACGTGTCGGCGGTAGGGGCAGCCGCTCGTTTCGCGGTCTGCTTTGCGGGTACCTCAGGTTTGGGATCCACAAGCATCTGGTAAAACGGATTCTCTGCGGGTAGTGGCACCGTCTGCTTCTTTGTGCGAGGCTTGGGTGCATTAGACGCCACGACGTCTTTGGAGCCTCCTGTGGTCTTTCGGGCGGTTTGTTTGGGACGCGATTTCGGCACATCCGTTGGAGGCGGTGGACTCTTTGTCCGCGGCTTCTTGGCGGGGGAGGTTCCCTCGGCCTTGGACTTGGACTTGCTGGCCTTTGGTGGCGCTGCATCGTCCTCACGCTTCCTCTTTCCTTTTCCTCCAAGCCCGGCCTGGTCGCGTACCTGCGCGTTGAGCTCGCGGAATTCCTTGTTGTACTTGTATTCGAGGTCCAAAATGTCTTGGGGAACACGAAGGCCCTTGTTCTTATCGCGCAACGCGTCTTCGATCTGCGCGCGAACTTGTGTGATAGTCATGCTTTTCGTGTACTTGAAACCGTAGAATAGAGCCTGAGCACCCCACCATGTCTTGGCCCTCGAGAACTGTTAGCACGATGCTGAGATTGACGAGGTGCATACTTACCTGTCGCGGTCAGAGATGCCGTTCCTCCCGCCACTGGGCAGCAGCAATGACCGGAGAGTTTCGGGCGGGACGCGTTCCTGGTCCTCGTATCTGAGGCCCGACCCCGAGCAGGTGAAATGCTTTTCAACTTTGAGGGGAGGAATGACAATTGGTTCGAGCGTGTCGGCCATGGTGGTTCCGCCCGAGGGGCTTGTTTTCTTTTATTTGCCGCCCGTTTCTTTTGCTCTTCCTCGGCGGTCGTTCGTTCTATCATACAACAGATTCCAACCCAACGAAGACCAAAGACTGCCGCAGACTGTAGTACGATCACACAGGACCGACGCGTCGTGCTCGATCTTCCTGGAACTTCGGCGTGTAGCCCTGCCGTGGCCCGTTTCTCAGCGGATCGCGGGTATAGCTTTCATGTTCGACACGGCACACACCATAAGACACTATAGTGCCATTAATTCCCTCGCGCGGCGTCGGTCGGTTGTGTCTCGGCTGTTTGTCAAACTGATTTAGTCACCCTCCGACGTGCGTGAATATAAATCGACTCCTCGGTTCAGAGTCTTCTCATCATGCTCTCTCAACTTGTCGTCCCCTTATCCGGCGCCTTGGGGGCCTACGCCCTCTATCGATTACTCTCGTTTGTCTATGACGAGGTCACCTCCCCCACCAGGTCTCTTCCAGGCCCCAAATCCACCCATTTGATCTATGGCAATCTGCAAGAAATACAGAAGGCCGAGAATGGGGCTGCGCATCAAGCATGGGCTCAGCAATACGGACGCACCTTCAGATATTTCGGTTACTTGAGCGTAAATACCCCTGTTCAAAATTGGCAACACTCTCTCACCTCGAGTCCTAGACTGCGCGACTCTTCACGAGTGATACCAAGGCTCTCAACCACTTTTTAACAAACAGTTATATCTATCAGCGGCCTGAACCCGGTCGTTATAGCCTGGGACGCATCGTGGGGCCAGGTACGGCGTTCTCGACGCGCAGACGAATTTATCAACTGACCTTGCCCAGGTGTCCTGGTCACCGAGGAAGATCAACACAAATCACAGGTATGACTGCATAGGCCAGCTAGAAGACTGACTAATTCTCTTTGTTAGCGCAGAATCATGGTATTAAATCTCATCGCTAGGCAGTTCTTGGACTTATGCTCATCAGAACCCCGCCTTTGGGGCCGCACAAGTCAGAGAACTGACAGGGATTTTCGTCGACAAGTCTCTCGAGGTCCGTCCTCTGCCATCTAACCGTTCCTCGACTAACTTCATATGTAGTTGCGTGACGCCTGGTCGCTCCAAGCAGCCAACTCGGGCGGTGTCGTGCGCCTGGACGCCCTCTCCTGGCTCAGCCGCGCTACCCTCGATATAATCGGCCTCGCAGGATTCAACTATCACTTTAACGCGCTCTCTCAGGAAGACGAGAGTAGCACCGAACTTGGCGCCGCTTTCTCGACCATCTTCCGCGTTGGTCTGGCCACAAGTCCACTCCGCATCCTCAAAATGTTTTTCCCAGTCTTCCGATTCATTGTATGTATCCATCCCCGGTCTCAAAATCCCCCTTGATGACCATCCAGCCGTCTAAAATCGACACTTTGATCGACAGCTCGCAAGCCAAGATGATGCAAATCGGACGCAAGCTCTTGCAGGAAAGCAAGAATGAGATGGCTGACAACGGGACGTTTGAGAAGGGTCGTGCGAGGGACTTGCTTTCCCTGCTTGTCCGCGCCAACACGTCCAAAGATATTCCCGAGAGCCAGCGCTTGTCAGACGAAGATGTTTTGGCTCGTATGTGTCTATTTCCCGAGTTGAAGAGCTGATCGGATGCAGAGCAGAGGTACCTACGTTCTTGGTTGCGGGGCATGAAACGACGAGCACGGGTACCACCTGGGCCCTATTCGCACTCACCCAAAACGTCGCTGCGCAAAGTCGACTTCGGGAAGAACTGCTTGCGGTGGAGACGGACAACCCGACCATGGACGAGCTCAATGCGTTGCCGTACTTGGATTGCGTGGTGAGGGAGACGTTAAGGTTGCATGCTCCGGTTGTTGCCACTAGTGAGTAGTGTCTTGCTTCCTCTCGCGGATTTTGGGATTGACTGGTCCGGTGGTAGGTCGTGTGGCGATGCAAGATGATGTCGTTCCTTTGAATACGCCATACACGGATGCTCGTGGGACTGTTCAGACGACGATCCGGTGAGTGAGGGTGCTTTACCGATCTAAGTCAGGCTAATCTTGTTCAATAGAGTGCGGAAGGGCCAGATCATGTGTGTCCATTTTGTTGCGCCAGTTCCGGCTTGCAACTAATATTGCTCGCTGGCAAGATATATCCCCATCCTCGTTGTAAACCGCGACAAGGAAATCTGGGGGGCTGATGCTGAGGAATTCAGGTGCGTCTTTGCCTTTTTGTCGCTGATTGCTATTCAACGCGTGTTTTGTAGACCTGAGCGTTGGGAGGATCCAGAAATCACGAACAACAACTCTATTCCGGGGGTATGGGGCCATATCCTCTCGTTCCTCGGCGGACCGAGGGCTTGTATCGTCAGTGTCGCTTCTTCCCATCCCTCGCTTCTAGCTGATTCAGTGTGTCCCAGGGATACCGATTCTCTCTCGTTGAGTACGCACACTCCTTTTCCTTTCCTTCCACTACCAGACTAATAAAACCTGTACAGGATGAAAGCCCTCCTATTCACCCTCATCCGTGCCTTTGAGTTTGAGCTCGCGGTGCCGGCGGAGGATATTGGCAAGAAATCGGTGATTGTGCAACGCCCGATTGTGAGGAGCGAGCCAAAGGGGGGCAATCAGTTGCCCGTTATTGTGAGGCCATATGTCAAGTCGTGAGGGTTGATGATGATGATGATGAAATCGGTTAACGGCGCAAGCTATACTAAGTAGCTAAGAAGCCGGCGTAGGGTAGAGTACGCAAAATAAATATGTAGTCCGTCAAGGCTCGTCGTCTAAATTAGCGTTCCGTTCAAAGTATCCACTCTGCGTCCTGGGTCTGCGTGGGGTGCGTTCGGTGGTGCTCGGGTAGACAAGGTAGGGAAGGCCGGGTAATATAAAAGTTAGCATGGGTCATAGAATCATAGGAAAGAGAAGAGAAAGAAAGAAAATATTTCTGTGGGCCTGTTGCTCCTTGGAGGTCTTGTGCGAGTACTGTGCCGGTCAAGTCGTGAGGGTGTTGGCTTGCCTTTTACTTCGTGTACTGTAGATTGTATACTACTTTGCTGCAAACCCATAATTTTAGGGATTGTACGTAATTCGGGCAAGCACTAAGTTGTCCTACAAAACTTGTTCGGCGGGCCTACCAAACACTTTCTCGACCAATTCTCGACGCATTTCCCTCCATCCAGCATTCTTCACACCTCCAACATGTCTTCCCGCGCCGGCCATGACGCGTCCACGCGGCACTGTCATTGCACTTGGTCAACGCTCGGAAACGCGGATAACTATTCAAAGCCACGTCTCCCTCGACTTCAACATACATTTCCGATTCCCGTCGGCATTTCCGGTGGCCCGTCGGTTGGTTGCTATATAAGTGCGATCGTAGCAATCACGCGCTGCTGCTGTTCTTCCACACAATATGTTACTACGACTCCTGGCCTCCGTCGCGTCTCTTGCTGGCGCCTACGCAGTCTATGAACTCCTCAAGCTGGTGTATCGAGAGCTCAATTCACCGCTCAAGCATCTCCCGGGTCCACGATCGGCTCATTGGTTCTATGGCAATATGCGGGAGATTTTCAAAGCTGTCAGTTTACCCCCTAGTCTGCCGGCTGAAGCGGAGGAGATTCATCGAATTGTAGGACAATTCAGTCATGCACGAGAAATGGGTACGAGAATTTGGGCCGACTTTGAGATACCGGGCGTTCTTTGTGCGTTTCGAATTGTCTTTGGCTCACTGACAATTGGATTGACGCGCATTGTGATTCTCCAGATGCAACGCCTGTACACGGTGGACACGGGCGCGTTGAACCACTTCTTGGTGAACAGTAATATCTACCAGAAGCCAGAGGAGGTCCGGTATACCCTTGGGCGGATGCTCGGCCGAGGTATTTTGGTTGCCGAGGGAGAACAGCACAAGCAACAGGTGCGTTTGCTATCCCGCGACGTCAGTGTGGCTGGCTGATGTATCCGTTTTTCACAGCGCAAAGTCATGGTACGCGACCCGTATACGTTCTTCGACCTGTGATTGATCACTACTTGAACAGAACCCAGCCTTTGGCGCACCGCAAATTCGGGAATTGACTGAGATTTTCTTGGAAAAATCCGTCGAGGTACGCCGTCGTTCCAGCCGTCTTGAAGATTTCTACAACTTGCCTTAGCTGCGAGACATCTGGGCGAACCAAGTCTCCGACGCTGGCGGATCAGCCCGTGTGGACATTCTTTCATGGCTCAGCAAAGCAACCCTCGATGTCATAGGGCTTGCCGGTAATAATAATCCAAGCCCTCGTCATCATTCATGTCGACTCGGATTTTCTAGGCTTCAACTACCATTTCAACAACCTTAGCTCGGAAAAGAGTGAGCTTGGTGAAGCCTTGGCCACCCTCTTCCGAACCGGGATGAGTCTCAACCTACTCCGAATCCTCCAAAATTTCGTTCCGGCGCTCCGTCTCATCGTATGTGACCGAAATCTGTATGATATCTACTGACACACTCTCCAGCCGACAACGGTCGACAACACGATGAACGCCTCGCAAGCCACGATGAAGAGGATCGGCCGGCAACTTATCCAGGACAGCAAGAATGAGATGGCTGAGAGCGGGACATTCGAGAAAGGAGTTGGGCGCTCACGAGATCTTCTTTCGCTGCTCGTCCGCGCCAACACATCTCAAGATATTCCCGCGAGCCAGCGTTTGTCGGATGAAGATGTTCTTGCCCGTGTGTGATTCCGTTTCTCAGTCTGCGTTGACTGATGGAGACAGAGGTACCCACTTTTCTTGTGGCGGGACACGAGACTACGAGGTATTGAGGCATTACTTGTCGTCTTTGTCCATTCCTGAATTCTTTTGCAGTGCGGCTACCACATGGGCGCTGTACGCCCTCACGCAGGATCTCAAAGCACAGACTCGTTTACGGGAGGAGCTCCTGGCCGTGCAGACCGACAGTCCGACGATGGACCAGCTTAACGACCTCCCGTACCTGGACTGTGTTGTGCGCGAGACGTTGCGTATACACGCGCCAGTACCGTCAACCAGTACGTACCGCCCTCTCGTCGTGTCTTTCACAAGCACTGACGCCGAACAACTTGAAAGTGCGTATCGCCACGCAAGACGATATTGTACCTCTGGCAACGCCGTTCACGGATAGACACGGAAAGGTGCACCAGACGCTAAGGTCAGTGACCAGGCCAGACGTCTTGTTGGTCGATCCTCAATATGGATTCCAGGGTCGTCAAAGGGCAGACTATCATGATCCCCATCCTCGCAATGAATCGGGACCCGGCGATTTGGGGTGAGGACGCCATGGAATTCAAGTGCGTTTTCCTTCAAGTCTCCCATTATCGTTTCTTAATGCTCACGATAACCGCAGCCCCGAGCGTTGGGAATCCAGCTCTACATCGTCAAACTCGCTGCCGGGAGTCTGGGGACACATGCTCACGTTCCTGGGCGGGCCTCGGGCATGTATCGTGCGTCTCACATATTTTCTGCCTTTTCGAATGTCACTCAGTTATCCTTCAGGGCTACCGCTTCTCCCTCGTCGAGTAAGTAACCCTTCATTCTCTGCGACTCCTCTCGAGCTAACGCTGTCCCGTTAGGATGAAAGCTTTGCTATTTACCCTCGTGCGCGCCTTTGAATTCGAGCTTGCGGTCCCCGCAGACGACATTCGGAAAAAGACGAGTGTGGTCCAGAGGCCGCTTTTGAAGAGCGACCCCGATGCAGGCAGCCAGATGCCGCTCATCGTAAGGAGGCATATCCGTTCTTAGTGTCCTTGTAGAAAAGTGTACTATACATTCAGTCGTCCATTGGTGTCCATACTATACAATATGTGGTAATGTCAAGTCCAAAAAATCCCAAAAGAATTACACGTTCTGAGAAGAGGACGTCAGTACAATGAAACAAAGCGACGAGAGAAAAGAAGGGATCAGAATAAAAAGGCAATATCAAGGTTGTCTCCACAAGGGTCAGAACAGGTCTGAGATTTGTTTCATCCGAGAGGAAGGGAGGAGCGCGACTCACTGATAGCGATACAATGCAGAGAGAGTTGAGAGAATGCCTGGAAATTCGCATGTCAGTATATGGAAGAGAAAGAACGAAAGAAAGAAAGATCAGAAATTGTAGGCAATATTCGAGTATCCTCAAACCCCGAGAGGTCAGAACAGGTCTGAATGTGTTTCGTCCAGAAACCAAAGCAGAGAGCGCAACTCACAATAGCGATCAGGCAACCATCGGTGGCATCGCGGTGGCGACCGGCCGCCACCGTTGGCGTGCAGGGGCCGACTCGCCGTACACCCAGTCATCCTCGCCCTCCTCCTCGGCGCCGTCGCAGTCTTCCACATATACACCAACCCCCGAGTCGCCGTCGTGCGGCTCAATGAGAACCTCGACGCCAGAGCCGTGCTTCTCGCTCACTTGCAGCTTGCGCAAGGCGGCCATGAGGTCGTCAGCGAGCGGCGCGGCGTTGGGTGGCTCCTCCTTGATGGGCTCCCAGCCGACGGGTGGAGACCCCGGTGGAGATATGAGGAAGTTCTTCTCCAGGGCTGGCGGTCGCAGGTAGTTTGCTTCGGGAACGACGTCATCAGACTCGGTGGGGAGCAGCGGGTTGGGGTCTGCGCGGTAAACACGTAGGATTATCTGAGACCTGGAACGCCACATGAGCAATGGGTGGGGGTGAACGAAAGGGAAAAAAAGTACCGATCGTCAGTCTGCTCAAGGACGATGGGATCGGAGTGAATCTTGGCTGCCTCGGCGTCATCCTCGTGTGTATACACGATGATGATGCGCGAAAAGCCAGGAAGAAGGACCCATCTGTTGATCTCGCCGTACGTGTCGAAATGGCTCCTCAGGACGTCGAGGACCAACGGCTGGAAGAACTCCTTCGGGATGGAGGTGACGGCGACAGTGTTGGTCCTCTGAGCATCATTTGAGGACGTCGGGGACGGTGGGGAGGAGAGGGAGATGGAGTAGGAGACGGTCATGGTGGTGGAGAATCAGAGGACTTTTTTTCGTCTCTTTTATTTAGCAACAATTTACGTAAACCAAAGCTGTGTTGATCACCCACCGCCGAGTCCGCCTGCGACCGACGGCTGCCGCCGGTGGGTCCGAGTCCGCGCACCGCCATCTTTAATTTTGCTGCATGAACGGCTGCCCGCAGTCACTGGCATTCTGCTGTGCTCTTGACACGTCCCAGCTACGACGTTTCTTGGATTCCCATGGCCCAACCCCTGCCCGTATGCTGTTCTGACTTTCCAGCAAAACTTTCACAGCCGGCGTGGTCCTTATGAGTCTCAGAACCCGAGTACGGCTCCATGGGCACGTTCAATGGTGTTCAAAACAGGTGATCGCCGCCTCAGTATCCTTTGATTTTCGCCACGGTTGACATCTGTTGAATTGCGCGTACTCGGGCGACAACAGCTTTTTTATCCGTCGGATCGCCTGGTTAACAATTTCTGCACTTGGTCAACGTTGTTTCTCGTCTTCGTCGAATGCTACGGTCTGCCCCAGCGAAAAAATGCAGAACTGCTATACGAAGTTCTCGTCCAACAAAACCTTCCACAAACGTTGCACAGCACTGGCAGCACAGACCGATATGGGCCCTCAATCTCGCAGCATCCTTGGTGCGGGGTAAACTGTCCATTTATCTATCTAGAGAATTTGTCTGATCTTATCCTGGCTTCTCTGCGGCGGCGGTGGGGATCCCTGAAAAACATCAAACAAATACAAGCTCAGCCGGTTGGAACTTGGAAGGGATAATCCCTCGTGGTATGTTGGTCTTTACCGGCACGACACCGAAGATAATATAACGCAAGAAGTTCCCATCCCGAACGATCAAGTTATGCGCCTTCCAACGCCACGTTTGGGCTCCAACGCCTCTGCGGGAGACCAGTGCAGCACTGCGCAAATCTCCGTCCAAAGGCGGCGTGTACTTCCACCGCGTTTACTTCGAGCACTCACTGGATACGAACCCATTCGCAGAGTGGGCACCGGTACATGGCAGCGGCCTTCCCGACGCTATTCCCAGATGGGACGGCGGACTACTATTCGCCGCGTCAGCGAAAGATCGACCACCGGCAATACTTCGCACACCTGATGAAATTCGAGGGCGGCCGCTTTGCACGCCATTGACAATTCCCGCAGAGGCGGGAGAGTTTTTTTCTCACGTTCCTAGCCTCGGTCGGTGACCTACTTGACGAGCTCGAGATGAGGCTAGACTCACTGTTATCTATTGCATCCCACGACAGGTTGCCCTGCCTGGATGTCTGCTTGGCACGGGAGCCTCATCACAATTCTCCGCATGGTCGGAATCGTGTTTAACAGCATTTCGGTGGTTCGTTGGAAAAACGATCTAAACAATGTTCGGTATGCAGTACTTGTGCTTTTCAGAACCATAGCTCTTACCCCAGATAATTGTTTAACTGAACAAGGAATTCGAACTAAGCCTCACTGGTGCCTTGCTTATCGTCCAGAACTCGTACTACGGCTGGATCATATGATTGATACTTCAACAGCTTTTGAGCCCAGACAGGTGCGAACCCCTTTCCATCCTATCCTATCCTATCCACTATCCCGCAGTCTCGAACCTGTTTCACGTCGAACACTTTGGAGCAGCTGCCTGCCGTCGTTGGGAGTGGGATAAACGCTGGAGCTCGGGAGTCCTCAGTCCATTCAATTCCTGACATTCATCTCTTGCGCAGTCTTCCCGCACACCTTGACGCGTGAATTTTGAGTGCTCACATGATCGTATTAGATCCCCTTTTGGAATACATGCCGGATCCCGGGGCACTGCCTGCTTGTCTCCAGCATGCATAAAGCGTGCCAATTCATCTCGGGCTTGGACAGCTATGGAAGCACTCCCATCATACAACTCCCCCGAGGGAATCACCTTGGACTCGCAAGCAGTGACTCCTGAGAAGGGGAACGACATCAAGAAGACGGATGTCAAGAACGACTCGCCGCCTCCTGCTTATTCCACACCTGCTGCGTTTACTATTGGGAAAGGAACTACGAAACCATTTATCAGCGTCTCCCAAATCAAGGACCACCTCATTCTGTTGCATGCTTTCGCAGAGCTCAAGCTGAACGTCGAGAAGAGCGACCTGGGTGCGGCATACTTCCAGTCCGATAAGACAAGCGACCCGGCGGATTCAGAGCGCCGATGGGCCTGGTTTTTGGGGCTTGCTGTGGAGCGGTGAGTCTCTATGACGTCTCGTTCATCCCCCCTAATTTCCACAGATTCGAGAAATGGTGTCTCGCGCTACAACCCTCGCATTCTGAGAAGGGTCTCGCGACCATTTTACCTCCGATAGATGTGCTCATGGTATGGCATACGTATCTGCTGAATCCCGGGTAGGTGCTGCCGTAATGCTCCATCCCCTCTATTCAAATTCCAATCTAGGTGGTACGCCGAAGATGTCGCCCGTATCGAAGCACTCGCGGGACTGCACCAAGTTGGTGAAGCGCTCACCACGGCGATGGTAAAATAGCCAGCTTCAAATTTAGTCTGTATTTTTTAACCGTGTCTCCAGGGCGGGGAGCTTACAACACTCCTTACCTGCGAGCCATCCAAGTTGCGCATGGACAATTGGGTCGAGTTGACCGCGACGCCGTTCGACCCCTTCGAAGCTGCCACGCAGCTGGTCACCAAGGAGGTCGCTTGCCCCAAGTGTCGTTCCGTAGTCTACGCCCGTGCGTTTCCGTCTTGTTTCCTTGCATGCAATTCTTATCGAGTTGCAGCCTATATGTCGGAGTCGGGGACAGGCTATCTACAGCAAGGCTTCACGATCAAGTGCACCAAGCAGGACTGTGATTTCGATATTACCCGTGAAGGACTGGCATTGCGCAAACTCGCGCAAGATCTGGCCAAGCACGATGATGAAAAACCCGGATATTACCTCGCGTCAGTCCTTGACTTTCGTTTCCCCCATTTGCTGAATCCACTCTCAGTGGAACGATTCACACCCCGACCAACGTCTTGGATCTCTCGCGTGGTGCTACCGTCAAAGTCCTGATGCTGACCCCGGCCGTGCTCAGACGCCCCACGGCGACGGAAAAGCCTGTCAAGACCTTTGTTTCCGATGCCAAATACGCGGAATTCATCATGCAGCAGTCCAAGTACAAGATTGAGAGGCTCAGAGCGCTCGGGGCATCCAGGATGAGAGGCAAGGGCGGCAGATTGTGAGTCTGTTCCATTTCTTTGGTTCGAACGGTTGTAAATATCATTGGCAGGATCGGGAGGATCATGTCGGCATACGTGGACGATAAGATATGGTCTGTTGAGTTGGTTGGCGCTGTAAGTTTGCTACTCCATTTCGTCCCTGTTCTCATACGCTCCCAGGTATTGCGTCAAGGCTCCTTCGTGACCAAGATGTACGACCTCGGGTGGACAAGACCGGGGTTCTTTGATGATGCTCTGGATGAGATTGCCTTGCAACACGCTATTGCGAGATATCACGCGCACGTCCTTTCCTTCTCCGCTCTGTTATGTGAACTCAAACCCAAGATAGTTTCCTCGATCTCATGTCGTCGTCCCCTGCGGGATTCTTTGTCCCGACTTTGGATATCGATCTTGCATGGCATACACACCAGTTGATGGCCAGTCAAGTACGTTCCTTCTGTGATCAAACCAGAGTGTTCTCATTTTACCAGTATTCGAAAGACACCGTGAGCCACGTCGGCAGGTTTATCGACCAGTAAGGACATCCTTCACCTGTTCACAATAATCCTGAATATCCCACAGCGACGACAAAGTGGAAGAATCCCACCTCGCCTCGTCCTTCGACATCACCTGTCGGGCGTGGAAGGATCGTTTCGGCGTCGCGTACACGCACTGCGGGTGCCCCCTCCCAGGCGAGACGATTGGGCAGAAACTCTCCCGTCTTGTCGGCAGCTCAGGCTCGCACCCCTCATACCTCGTTCCCCCAGCAAGAGAGGACCTCCTCGCTGCAACACACCCGAGCGACCACAGCGCCGTCTATCCGTTCCACCATAAGAATAAAGCCGAGGCAGCGCGCAAGGCGAGGAGGGAGAAGATTGCCAAGAGGGAGCAGAAGGCTAGAGCAAAGGGCCAGGATGGTGGGCCGCGGGGTGGGCCGCATGACCCGGCGTTCCTCGTTCCAGTGCCCATGTACTACTACGTGCCGATTGCTGCGTGCGTGTCCGTGGGCGCTGGGGGGATGGTATCTGGTGGGATTGGGTCGTGTGCTGCGGTGGGTGGTACTTTTTTTGTTGATCCTGAATGGATTACTGATTTTGGTTTTGTAGGGCGCTGGTGCTTGTGGTGTGGGAGGGGCTGCTTGTGGGAGTGGTGCGTGTGGATCTGTACATCGTTTGCTGTTGATACTGACTACACATTTTCAGGCGGTGGTTGTGGTAGTGCCGGTTGTGGTGGTGGAGCTGGAGGTGGTTGCGGTGGTGGTGGAGGTGGTTGTGGAGGAGGGGGGGGTTGTGGAGGAGGAGGAGGGTAAGAAATCTCTTTTCACTCGAAGCGACCACGAGGCTAACTAATTTCCCAGTGGATGTGGAGGAGGAGGCGGTGGGAGCTAAAGTCTGGAATGCTGTAATTCAATCCATGTATGCATATGCTACTTCTCAGTTTGTAATAATATTGTTTCGACTTGCTTTCACTTGTGGTACCCATTTTTGGAAGTCGCCGCGTATCAAGTGATCACTCTTCCTTGCCTTCTCTCTCCATGTCCAAGAGTCATGAAGAGTCATGAACAGATGCTCTTGCTCTCAAAGATATCACTTGCCCTGAGACTCGAGCTCTACTTTGGTCGGAGAGAATCACAAATTCAGTAAATGGAGATCCAGGGCCTAGGCGTTCATGAATCAACTTGAACGAACTTGAATGCAAAACTGCTCAAACCGGACATGCAAGTCTTGACAACCATTGAACCAGGCAATTCGGGGTGCCATCGCTTGGACCCTGCCCGATCGACGGAACGCGCGCGTATCGTTTCCTTTATTGAGCGGCAACGCACACCTTTCTCCGAGTCGCATCTGTATCTTCATCGTTCCATCTGCGTGTTGAATTGATATCTTTCGGACCATAGCTTTTTCTTGCAACGTCGGGAGTACTGTGCTCGTCCCGCCGAGTCTACAGGCTGAATTTAACTCTTCCGGCGCTTTCATACCGGAATCAAATTTATGACTTTCGCAACGGACCCTAACGGACCCAAACGGACCAAGATCGCCTACTGCCCCATCTATTTGCAACTCTATCTTTCCACGTGAAAGGATACCAACGTGGCCCTACAAGTCTCAGAGATTTCCGGATCATGGAATATTATCTGTGTTTCAGCAGGCAGAAAAACAGGCACGGACAGGTGAAGAGTTTAATGCAGGACGCGATTTATGACCGTCGCAACACCGTTTTATTTGTGGAGGGCACTGGCCGCACCAGCCCGCAACAGCCGCGGCCGGTCGCTCTCAGAGGGGAATCAGTGTAACGGACACGTGGGGATGGGAGAAGTAGCCGTCGCTGAATGGGGATGCCTACCAGGGTGCCTCTTTTATGTATATACGCGCCCACAGCCCCTTGCGTCTTGTCCCATGCCCCATCCCGAGTAGTACATAATTTCCCTCTCTTCCTTGGACGCCATGGTCGACCAACTTCAGTGGGCATACCCAGAAGATGTCCGAGGCTCCAGGTGCAGCCCCGAAGACGGTCCTTGGCCCCGCCCCTACTATCTTCTCGAAGAAGACGAGATTTGGGACGAGTTCCAGCGCGTCGCCGACCCCGCTTCAGTGCTCATCGACGCGGAGCGTGGCTTGCACGCCGACGGCGTCAACTTCCAGCCTTCCCCGGCTGCGATAACTCAAGACAGATACGTCCTCAAGCAGCTCAACGTACACGGCCAGCTCTGGACACTGACGGGTGTTTTCGACGGTGAGTTACCGGACGCACATATCGCGTAACTAAACTAGACCCCGTAGGCCATCTTGGGGACGAAACGGTCGAGCATGTAGCTCATCATCTACCCATAATCGTCGAGGAATTTCTGCAAGAATTTGTGCCCCAGAATACCGCCAACAAGGCCGCCGTCATCTCTGGTCTCTTTTCGCGTTCGATTGTCGCGTTCGACGACGCGATTGCGGGCGACATTCTAAAGCTGTTCGGTGGTGCCGAGCGTCTGTCCAAGTACTCGGACCAAGAAATCCGGTATATAATCAATGACCAAGACCGGGGCGGCGATAACTACAAGAAAGCTCGCCTGTGCATGTACGGGACGACGGCGCTCGTCGCACTAACCGACCCTGAGCACGAAAACCTGTGGGTCGCGAATCTCGGCGACTGCCAAGCGGGTACGTTAGGCTCTGCCCCACAACTACCCCGCTCACAGCATCAACCCAGTTCTCGTCTCCCCCAAACGCGGGGAAGAGTGGGACGTCGAGTTTCTTACGGCAGAGCACAACGGAGATAACGACGCCGAGATTGCGCGCGTCCGTCGGGAGCATCCGGGCGAACCGGAATGTGTCGTCAACCGCCGTGTCCTCGGTGCCCTCGCCCCATTCCGCGGCCTGGGTGACGTCCCGTGGAAGCAGCCCAGCTCGTTCACAAGGCGGATACTCTACAACCTCGCACCAGGGTTCAGCGATACCAGGCCCTGGGAGATCTGCCTCGCCCGTAACCTGACTCCGCCATACGTGTCCGCCGTGCCAGAAATCACCCACAGACGTTTGGTGCCCCACAATACCGACAACCGACTCCCACGCTTCCTCGTCCTCGCCTCGGACGGTTTTTCGGACATTTGCCGCGATGCAGGGCGGGAGCGCGTGTTGGCTACGTGGGCCTCTCACGAGGCACAGGGCAAGAACAAGGAAGGTAATCTTGCAAGCCGGCTTTTGCGCGAGGCGATCGGCGGCGAGGATCGCGCGGGGGTTTCGTGCATGCTCACACTCGACATGGAGGATGCGTGGATCGACGATACAGCCATCGTCGTCCAGACGCTCTGAGCGCTATTTTGCTATCATCTTGCTTTACGTGTATTTTGCTGCTATACCATAGGGTGTACTAATCTTCTAATGGGTTCCACAATTAATTTGGGTTTTACGAATACATGCGATGAAGATACAGTAGTGAATGCAATGCAAAGAATGTCAGTGTGTATGGTATGCAAACAGTCCATCTAGATCATCTTCGGAATGGATTGTTCGAAGACGTCCCAGTCCGATGAGGTTCCAGCCAATAAGTTCCCCCATTCCCAAGCCCTGGTCGCACCGCCTGGGCATACACCTGGGCCTCGGTCGCCATCGGCACGACTACAGGCACGTCCACGTCTACCAACCGCGCCTCGGGAGCGGGAGCACGATACATATAAGATCGACCCGCGCTGGAGACAGAACTCGGGTAGCGATTGAGCGCCTTGTTGACAGGTTGCCTTGGTTCTGGCGCCGCCCGCGGCATACCCGTCACTTGCGAATATATCGAAGAGCGGGAGACTTGATCCGCGAGGTTGTTCTGCGGGCCGTTGAGAGGGGGCAGCGTCGACGGTGCGTGGCTCGATCGATGTGCAGACGAGGCGCGAGACAGCCTTCGAGAATGCTCATACTCGTACGCCCCAAACAACTCCAACTTCTCCATCTCCCGATGGTGCCTCGCCTCCTCCGCATTCCGCATCTTCATCAACTTGATCGCCTCGCTTTCCACATCTTCATGCGTGATCGGCGGTGCCACATCCGCAGCCTGGCGGCGCCGACTCGCCCGATGGCCACCAAACAGCTTTCGCCGGAATCGAACGAACCAGCTGACCTTGGGGCCAAGTTGTTTAGCAGCCGCAAACGCCGCAGTCTGCTTGGCGCGTTGCTTCCTCGCCCGTCGCCGCCAGCACATCAGGAAGAGTAGGAAGATGAACGCACACCCGAGCGTCATGAGCAAGATCTCCCACCACGAGAGCGCCCGCCCACCGCTGCTGACAGTCGCAGGTGGTGGTGGACTTGGTTCAGGTTTGGTCGGCTCGGTGATAGTGCTGTTGTTCGTCGGCGGAGCGCTGACGAGCACGAGATCCGATAGACAAACCCCGAGACCAGGGACGACGCTAGTGGAATTCGTACATGTCGCGGCAGTGCAAGTGCCTCCGCGCAACACCTGACTGGCACTCGAGCACGCGAGGCAATTGCTCGGTCCCTGGCCAGCACAGCTCGAGCAGCTGGCGTCACAGGCCTGACACGAACTCGATGTGGGGTCGAAAAACTGCGATTGGGCACAGGTTGGGAGACAGCGGCCGTTGCTCAGCACCGGCCGGTCTGGGGGGCAGCTGGCGCATTGGGAAAAGGAGGAGCCAGTGCAGGTCGCGCAGTCGGGGTGGCACGCAAGGCAAGTTCCGTTGGAGGAGAAGGTGTTGAGGGGACATGTGGATACGCATTTGCCAGCGGACGCAAGCTGATTGGAGGCTGAGCAGGTGAGGCAGTTGGTGGCAGAACCACTGCAGGTGCCGCAGCTCGAGTCGCAGGCTAATTCGGGAACTGTAAGTAAAAAGAATGATGGCCGGTCAATGACGTTACCTGCACACGTAACGTTGTCCGCGGAAAGGAAGGTTCCCTTCGGGCAACTATCGATGCATTGGCCGCCTGAGAGAAAAAAGCCTTTCAAGCAACCGGTGCATTTGAGCTGGTTGACAGTCGAAACCGAGTTGAAGTTGGATATCTCGCAAGTTGTGCATTTGGCGCCGCAAGCTGCAATCATTAGATGTGTACAGAAGGGAGGACGGAAAAACGCACTATCACATTCACCCTTGGTATTATCCGCAATCAAATTAGAACCCTCGCAGACACCCGTATTGCTCGCAGTCACACAGCTGCCGTTGTTGGTCAGGTAGTGCCCAGTGCCAATGGAGCACGAGGTACAGTCGTTCGACGTTGGCCCGGAACAGGTAACACAGGAAGCCGAGCAGGCGATACAGCTCGTCCCATCGCTAAAACCGGAACTCGGGCACGCGACACCTCCAGCCGAGGCAGCGACGGGTTGGCACTTGGTCGAATCGTTCTGGTCTTGCGTGAAGCCTGAAGCACAGGTGATGCAGTTGCCTGTCCCATCGGCGCAGCTGCTGCATCCGATTTGGCAGACTTTGCAGTCACCGGTGGAGGTGGAGAAGAAACCGCTGGCGCACTTGGCGCAGGCGGTCCCGTTGGAAGCGGTAATATAGCCAGGATTGCACGTGCACGTGCCGTCGGGGGCACACTCGCCGTTGAGGCAGTTGCACGTCGTGAGTGGGTTGGCTACGGGCGGCGTGAGGCATCTGCCCGAGCCAGATATACCATCGTCGCAATCTGTGCATCCAGCAGGGCATGCCTGACATTTCGGTCCAAAGAACCCTGGAGAACACGTCTCGCAGGAAGTGCCGTTGAAGCCCGGTGCACAGATACAGAGACCCGAGGCGGAGCACGTGCCGGAGCTGGCGCAAGGCGGGGAGCAGGTGGAGGACTGCATGTCGAGGAGAGACATGGAGCCAGTGCTTCCCAGAGGCAACTGGGCCGTGTCTGGAACAGAATCCCAGAAAACAACGCGTCCGTTCGAGCCAAATGACATGGCAGCCCAGACGCTGGAGGACAAGGCCATGGATTCAGCCTTGAGTGGCGTGGACGAGTTGGCTACGGGGCCGGAAGGGAGAGAACTGAACGAAGCCTGTCCGGAATATAAACTCTGAGAGTATATCGCGAGACCGGGGTTGACTTGGACAGACAAAGGCAATGTCAAGGTGGAGGAATTGGAGAATCCCGGGGACGAGGAGAGGGTCGCATGAGAGGACGTTAAGAGATCGTGGACGAGCTGTGGGTTCGTCGTGGCCGTATACTGGCCTGGTAAGAGCAGGACACTATTCGCGACGTCGGACGCCGAAAGTGATACACCGACTGCATTCAAAGTGTTAGCCTTCCGACAAAACTGCACATGAGAAGTAGACGCACGAGTCGTGTTTGAGGAGCCCTGAAGACATTGACCAGCAACGCAGACGATAGAGGACGAGTTCAAGGCGGCAGCTGGTGCACCAAGGGCGAAAAGGACGGCCAGTCCAAGGATGCTGGAGAACATTGCAGGTCGTAAAAACGAAGGTGAAGGATGGAAAGAGCGGCCGTATTATGGCCCAGCGTGGCTTCAAAAATCCCTATTGTTCCCATTTTATTGGGTTGCGCTTAGGTTGCCCCGAAGAGAACAATAAGCTGAGTGTTTGGCTTTGTTGTGACTCTGCATGGAAGTGAGCCGGCCTTTGTTCTTCAACAAAGCCTATTTGCTCACCACTCTATGCGCGTTGGCCTGCAAATTTCGTGAAATGGAGCCTTCGACGCGTGGCCAGCAACGGAGTACTGCCATCCTCGCCGTCTCCCCCGGCATCAAATGGTTTAATCCGACGTTCTCAAAACAAGTCCAGATAAAATTCTATATAACCAGCACAACCCGCTAGATTACACCCAGCTCGACTCGTAAGATAGCACTTGGCATGATCAGTCGTCGATATCGTGTAAATACTAGTCCAGTGCGAAGCAAGAAAAAAGAGTACGTAGTGTGGGGTCGACGCAGATACTGGACGTGCGTCGAGACCGAGAAGCCCCCCTGCGGTCTGTGGACGGCTAGCGTAAATAAACGAGAAGGGAGTAGCGATAGCAATGAGAGAGGTGTATGCAATGAGCGTGATGCGATGAGTGTTGTGGTTAGTTCGACGCGTCGTTAGTATCATTCCCGGTTAGTGTTTAGAGCTCGTCGATGATCGCGACGGAGAAGTCGGAGAAGTACGCCTCCTGGGTTTTGGGCGAGGCGTAGTTCGGGGTGCTGCCACCAAAGAACGTCTGCAAAATTTCATGAATGACGGAGCTGGCATGGAGAAAGATCAACACTTACCTGCATCTGAATTCCACGGTGACGGCCAGCAGCGCTGTCACGCAGCTTCAGGCCAGAGACATTTATGACCTCCTTGCCGTTGGCCCAAACCTGGATTTCCCCGTTGGCTTGCCCAGCATCGTTCAGCTGAACACGCTGAGAGATGGTGGTCCACCCGCCGGTAGCGAACGTCCACGAGCCCCGAGCGACGGAAGCACCGTACGTCGGGTTGCACGTGGACCCGGCAATGCTGCAGACGGCCTTGTTGGCCGCGAAGCCAGACACATCCGAGTTGGGGAGATAGGTGTACAGCTCACCCTCGCCGTTCTCACGGAACATGAAGCGAGCGGAGTAGCAGTTGACGGATCGCCGTCCACCGGAGCAGCTGAGAGCAACCTCGTCGCTGTCCCCACCATCTGCAGGAAAATGATGTATCAGTGACGGATGGAAACGGAGCCAAGGTGGATACATACAAAGACCGGGGAGCTTGCCACCAATATTGAAGTCAAAACCCTCGGGGAAGTAGACCGAGTAGCCAAGAGTGAGCGTCTTGGCTTTGGTCATGTCGAGGCTGCTGGGTCCATGGGCATAGAACGAGAAACCGCCCTGAGGGTCATGTCCAAAAGTGTATGACCCCTCGGGGTAGATGGCCTGCATGGCCTTCTTTCCATCGGGGGCAGACATGTAGGTGTGCGTGAGCGCGGACAGCAGGTTGGTGAGCTGGAACGTAGCGTCCGAAAGGGAAAGAGCCGAGGACGACTTGGGAGAAGTCGACCAGGAGTCTCCGGGGGTGCCGGCAGGGAAGAGGGCGTTCAAGGACAAGGCCCCACCACCAGTGTTCGAGCTAGTGGAAGACTCGGTCGAACTGGACTTGGCAGCGGTGGAGCTCTTGGTCGAACTGGCGGCGGCTTGCTTTGAGCTGCTGGAAGCAGCCTCGGTGCTCGTGGACGCGTCGGAACTGACGCTCGCCTTTGTGCTCACGGCAGCCTTGGAGCTGGACGGGGTGGCACTGGCAACCAAGACTTCGCCGGAAGAAGAGGCAGAGGCAGTCGAGTTAGAAGGTACTTTGCATGACTTTGAACGACGGACACGCTTCGTGGGAGGAGCAGCCACTTCAGGTGTCGTCGCCCGGGCATTGGGCTGAGCCCGAGCGATGGCCCTGTTCCTGTGCCTTCGGGACCATGCACTGTTGTCGTGGAGGGAGTCGGCGACCACAGTGGTGGTCAAAAGAGCGACCAATAGAATGTAGAGGCGGGAAGCGTGCATGGTGGAGAAGGAGTGTCGGGAGGAAGGAAAAAGAGGGTGAACCAACAATCAATCCAATGGAGCAAGAGAAGAAAGGGACGGAGTTGACGGCGCGCGGAAAACAAATGTGCCGTTGATCGGCGCACAGCCCCCTTCCTTTCAAGACAATGATTTTCCGCTCATTGTTCAAAAAATTCGTCGTGGACCATCGCCATGCCATTTGCAAATTGTACGTTCAAAGAGCTACACGGAAGCCGGCTTGGAACCCTTGGCAAGAAACACGGTCACCCTCTGGCCATGGAACATGGCCTTGGTGAATGGGTCAAACTCAAAACCATCCAACCTCGCGCCAACAAACGCCTTCCTTATATCAGCTTCTGTGAACCCACCGCTGTTTGGGACGTCTTCAGGCACAGGCTGGTCGCTCTTCATGAAATCCACCACCAACAGGCACCCGCCCGGCTTGAGGAAGAACGAGAGCACGCGTGTAGTGTCGTCGATGGATTCCAAGTGGTGGTAGGCCGCCGAGCACTCTCGTCGCGTCAGGTGGCAGCCGGACTGGAAGGAGGCTGATAACGCACAACAATCACGTCGAACTTTTGGCCGTCGAGCTCAGATATCTCGCCCTTGAGGTCCGCGCAGACAGCCCGCATCTCTTCAGGAGGTATCCCTAGAGTCAGGTTAGATATCTCACATTGTCCGTTGGGCAAACGATACCTTGATTGTGGACTTTCTCATTATAAAAGTCGACCATTGCCTGGCTAATGTCGACACCAACGATACTCTTGCAGTACGGCGCCAGTCCTCTCGAGATCAATCCTACAGTCGCGTCAGAACTCGCGCATAACATCGAGACCGACGCGTACATACCTGTCCCGCACGCGAAATCCATCACAGTCGTGGTATCTTCATCGAACGGATACACCTCGCGCATTGCCTTTGGTACCCGGTCTCCCATTTCTGCCGCGGTGGGCTGTTGCTCGTACAAATGCACATTTTCGTGGGTCCAAGTACCACCGGGAGCATGGCTTGCCCCTTCGCCGTGAGAGTGGCTATGGCCGTGGCCGTGGGTATGAGCAGCGGAATGGGACATGGTAGTAGAGGACAAGAATGAAACTAAGCGCCGCGAACACGCGTCGTTCTATTTGCAGTACATTATGTCTAAGACTATCAAGTGAGACTGTGAAGAATCTGGTGCTCGTAGCGACGAAGATTAAACCGGGCGCGGACCAAGGGGAGGGCTGCAGCCCCTCAGTGGAAGTGGCGGGAGGTCAATCGTCTCAGATGATCGAGATTTACTCACCCTCAATCACTCCTGAATAAGCCTTGGCGCACATTATCGCCCGTGGTGTTGTGGCCGAATGGGATGGGTCCAGCAAAACAGTTTCTTCGGCTTGGGAGCTGATCGACGTCGGACGGTCCGGTTCCATTGCGCCCCAGTACAAGGCATGGACGCACACGATATCCACCTCGGGTCCCCTCTTCTTGAATCTTGTTCTTGTTGGGCTTCCTGAGCAGTAAAAGCGACACTCTTCTCCAAGAATTCGTAGAAGATGTATGGGGGCCGTGTTTCCCCGAAACATTTCCTTCGTCCGATGCTCGAAGCGAGGTGTTTTGGAACCAGCCTGCACATGGAGGGCATCCCAGTAGGAGTTGTGGCACAGAAGGGCTCGAGAAGGGCCGACCAAGGTCCGTGCCGCTTTTTGAAGATGGAGGAACGGGACAGTAACGTTTGTTTGGTCATGCCTTTCTTCCCACCACTGGCAACAGTCAACTTGATCTCAGACTCGGTTTGCTCAATGGCTCAACAAAAGGGAAAATCTACTCAACTCCCCTGAAATGGTCCACCTCTTACTCTCTGCTGTGCTTTGTCCTTGGCATTTGAACTACCTGGAGATGAAATCACTAGCTGACCTGTCTCACTTTCACGGCTTGGAAGCACGAGCTCGGAGGAGTTTCGTCAACATTCTGTCAAAATGAGGCAAATGGAGGTATCATGCTCCTTGGAATCTGCGAGAGCCACCAAGAAATCCTCCCAATCACAGAACTTGCTGGCTCAACGGCGGCAAGTCGTCCCCTCCGCCAAGGATCGCTTGGAATTAAGTTTCTCTCCTCGAGGTTTCGGAGCTTTTCGATCAGTCTTTTCCTGGAACTAGGTAATACTTTGATCTTGAGAGCAACGGGGAATTGAATCTCACTCACAGGTTCTTGCACAATAATACCCGACACCGCGACGGGGCACAATCCATGTTGCTGAAACTCGACGGCGAACTTGCTTTTTAGTGGATCAGCCTATCGGAGTCGGTTTCTCGTACACCGACTACGGCGAGACTGTCGTGTCTTGCTCATACGGCACTGCTCCCCATGACCAAGGACACGAACGAGCAGGCTGCCGAGGACGTTGCCGCGGTTCTTGTCATGTTCTTCGAATCAATGGCAGGCTTGAACGGACGCCCTCTTCGCATCTTTGGCGATTATTGCGGGGTTGGCCGACTTGTCGTGGCACTTCATCTGCTCATCACTTACCAGGGTGTCTGTTCGCCGCTGAAGTATATGATCAGAATGTCCGTCTCAAGCACCTTGGGATGACACCCGTGATCTCACGTCTGTACTCATTGGTAGACATTCCATACTCCGTTGCATTCCGCCTTTCCTGACCGTGGAGCACAGGAAATGGCTACAGCGATAGCTACCAGTGCGTTCGAAGTTATGTCCGCAGTAGCCCGCCCGGGATGTTGCTCAGCAGGACAACATCATGGATTGTTCTTCTACGTTAACCGGACCTCTCATCCAGTCCGTCGGGTAACTGCATTTCAGTTTTTTTTTGCCTCCGAGATATTCAATCGCCTTTCCCAGCGCATGTACGCAAATGAAGCGAGCGGTGCGAACTCTCGGGCCCCGCACATAGTGTTATACCTGATTACTTGCAGTAGCTTCGCTGCAAGGTGGGGCTGCAGACTCACTGCCAAGAGATTCGACATTCTTAATTGCAAGACGCAGTCATTTGTGACGATCAGCTCCCTGTACCGTTCCACCTGACTGGCAAGTCATTGTACTATTCGTATACTCCGCCGTTATGTAACGATGCATGTCCTCTCCAGGAAAAGGTTTCCATGATATCCGCAACGAGTGTATTGCAGAAGCCACGGACACCCTACGCTGTCCTGCCACCGAGTTCGTTCGGGGGCAGTAGCGCACTCAGCCCGAGGCTCCGCAGGATCAGGATCTCCATATGCAAATCTCCAGTTACTTGAATTGAACTTGTACGCACAAGATACTTGGAATCGACCGATTACTTAGTACCCCAATATCCGTTGACGGGCATCAACGCAGCCTTTACCCCAGCGGCGACGTCCACCGATTCGGCAACACATCGAGGCCTCTCCGAGCACCCAGGGCGGGTGTTGATATACGCTGGGATTTTTGACCTCGCATGCAATGTTAATGTCGTCGGAAACGACCGCATGGCATGTGCACTGGACAAGCGGAGTTCGCCGCCCAAGTTCCAACCCCTGAGGGTCTGGACTGTTGACGGCGAACTCGCGGGCGGTACGCGGTCATTTGGCCGATTGACATTCACCACTTTGCGGAACGCGGGGAACGCGGGGCGCGGACCATCAGGTTCTGAATTCCATCCTTATTCCAAGCCGATTACATTCACGAAATCTTAGGCTCCAACTCCGTTAATGCCCCTAGCCCTCCTCGATTTCTGGTTAAGCGGTGTTTCTCTGTAGATGGAAGAAGTGCTTGTCAGTGGGCTGGGAAGATGAACCTAACCTTATCAGTTTTATCCATGAATGTTTGCTGAGATATCGAAATGATCTTGAGGCATCCATCATCCGCCAACGGGGAATAGAGGCGCAAGAAAGTCCCAAATTGGTGCATCGGACCAGGAAATGTGGCGGCAGAGGCACATGCTGCGCTCGACATTGGAAAATCCTCGGGCAGCCCGACGGCAGTGAAGACGAGACCTAGTACGAGCCTTGCTACGCTGCCTGGTGTCCCACATAATGCGGAATACAAGGCTACGTAGCGGGGGCCGTAAAGGTCAAGTCGATGTCTGTGTGGGAGGCCAAGCGAGAGACGAGGCACAATTCTGGTGGGTGTCGTACCCGTTTAAATAAGTTTGTCCGCACCGACGAAGCTCATCCAGATTCGCTCGGGTGGACCCACATGCACCCGACGGCAACGCTTGCATGTCCTTTTACACGTGAACGCCGAAAGGCCATAACAAGGGGCGGATATGAGTGGGAAAAAAACGGTGGCCGAAATCTGAGTTCCCCGTCCAAATGATGAATAAATCTGGCTCCGATTGGGGCGCCATAGGCAAAACGAGGGCGCCAATTACTCGTCAAGGATTCTTCTCTCCGCATGCTGAGCGGCACCTGCCCTTCTTCAGTGGGCGCCTTCTTTTGGACCCTGCTTTCTAGATATCCTCGCCAAAAACCGGGAGCTCGACTTCAGAGCGGGGTTTCCACCCACCACAGTCCGTCCTTCATTCACTCTGACCATGGACGGTCTCACTTCAAGAATAACAGAGCACCCCAGCGGATGCTAACATGTCCTGCTAGTTGCAGTCGGCGTGTGACCCGCCGTCCCTTGAAAGAAGGCGGAGAGTGATCTCCCCGCGTCCTTGGGTAGTACAACTTGGGGGCGACGCCGGATGCTTTTTGGGCGCTGCATACCTGACGATGTTCCAGAAGTTCTTGAGTGCATCCAGGCCATGGCCCACGGTACCTGGCGCAAGCGACATGCACCTGATCAAATTAATTTTTGCGCCCCTTCCTCTGACAGCATTTTTGGGGCGGGGAGATGGAGACGTCGCAGCGCCCCAAAATTCAAGACTCGCCGACCTTCCACCTCGAAGGCGCCCGGTGATTGCGCCGCAGGCATGGGGACTTGAGGGCAAAGTCCGCTTCCAAGAAAGAAAGATGTATTTTTGGTCGATAAAATATTTACTAGTCAAATGTTGATGAATATACGGGCATATTTTAGCTCCTGGTCTCCTGAATGAAGTGGGTTCAAGCCAAGGTCCTCCCCGAGGTCATTGGGTGCGGCCGAATGGGTCTGACCTCCTCCGAGCGTTCAGATGGACAAAGACTATTGCACCGCCCAGTGTGATCTTCAATGGCTGCCAGAGCGCGGGAAACGTGGCAGCGGTGTCCCGCCTGGGACTCCGTAGTGCCAGGCAACTGAATAGCGCCACAACGTAGCTCGGACTGGGGAGCTGAAGAGACGGAGGAGACAATGAGGTCAGGTCGACAGCCTCTGAGTTCGTATCAGGTACACCCACCGATTAATAGTATCTTGTTGCCGGTACCGAGATAATTAGGGATCAAAGCCCTCTCTTTAGGAGACGTCCTTGTCAAGGACCTGAGATAGGGGACGGTAAATTCTTCCTCCGTAGGCACATCCTCTGTGAACTTTTCCGGGCCCTTCCTTTTCATGAGGACCCAGTTTAATCTATTCGATCCTCCAAACCGGAAGTCGCGTTCCTCGCAGAATCTTTTCACCTTGCGGGCGAAAGATTCTTCGACCGGCTGGGAAGCGTCCCCAGAGAGCGTGACTTGGAAAACGAGACCGAGTTTCTTCAGTCTTCGTTGGAGATTCTTTAGCTTGGAATCTGGGATAGCGAGCTTCGTTTTCTTCTGCCGCCCACCATCGCGCTCCACTATCTGATGATGCTCTGAATTCAAAGGACTGACGAGGCAAGTTCGAGGACTCTCACCTCGTAGTTCCAGGGGAAGGGGATGAACACGACGTCAAATGTCTGACTATCGCTTGGGGTACTGTTGCTTGAGGACGCGGTCGGGGATGCGTTGGTCTGATCGCGCTGCACCCGAATCGAGGTGGGAACGCGTTGCACTCCCGATGCGGGCGCGCGGTTAGAGTCCAAAGAGCCCTCAACAGGAACATCCTCAAACGCAGCACCGGCCCCTTCGTCACCCGAGTCTTGCGTGATTCTCGCTTCGAGAGCCGCCGGTAGTCGAAAAGTCTGATCAAGCTCCTGCCCGCGAGACTCAATCGCTTGAGGGACGGATTCTAGGACGTCTTTAAGACGATTCCACTCTTCACGCTGCTGCAGGTGACCCTGGGTACTTGTGAGGTGGATCGTTCGGTAGGGTGACAATACCATACGCACTTTCTCCTGTTCCACCTTCTCACTCAGTTCCACGAGCTCTGTGGCCATCCCCGTCAAAGAGGCTATCTGATCCTCGGTGCTCATGCCCGACTCGCGCATGATACCGGCGTCTGTCGCGAGTTCGACGCGTTGGCCAAGGTCCTCGATGTTACGCAAAATTTCGGCGACGCGTCTGCCCCCACTGACTTGGCGCAATAAGTCGGCCATTTCGCTTCTATTTCGCCTTGGAAGTTCAAGAGGGCGGGAAGGCAGAGAACAAGATAGTGGTGGTGGAAGGAGTGAAAATTGAATGAGCGCGTTTGATGGCAAGTTTACCACGCCGCCTTGTCATGACAAATTGACATGAGCTTTCATTCGATCCAAGACGCAGTAAAGAAGATATTTCTACGTTCGCGATGGGCAAGACCAATGGCAGTCTCCCAGCTCTCCGTTATCATGAATTGCCCTCACAGCGCGAGAAACATGGCAGCGGTGACCCAGCAGGAGAGTGTCGTGCCCAGGCAGCTTAATTGACCCGCTCAACTGCTCCTCTGTGGTAGAGTGAGAGATGGGAGGAGCTAGAGCGACTTGAGCATGACGTGCTGGTAAGAACTAATTCGACCGTCCACTGACCGATCATCAAGAGTTTGTTGCCTGAATCCTCCTCCAGATAGTTGGGCATGTTCTTCGTCAAGCGTTTTGCAATGTAGTCAATCTCGTATTTGCCCGGTTCAACGACGACCTCCTTCAACCCCCCCGCTGAATTCAATCTCTCCACGAACACCCAGTCCACCCGGGAATGGCCGTTTCGGTGGTATTGCCTGTCGTCGAAAAAGCGAGCGACCTCCAGATCGAAGAACTCCTTCAACTGCTTCTTCGAAAGGTCGCTGGGAACCGCCATTTGGAAAAAGAGACCAAGCGTGTCGAGTGCACGCTGCAAATGGCAGAGTGCAGAGTCCGGAAGTTGAACCCTTGTTTTCTTCTTGCCGTGCTGCATCTAAAAAAGCTAGGTGAAGAGAGTGGACTCGAGAGTAGGAATGAACTGACACTATAGTATACAGGGAAAGGCATGAATACGACGTCAAATATCTGGCGGCTGCTTGTGTTGGACTGAGACTGAGCGAAGGGTGACAGAGGCACTACGGTGGACTCCGAGTCTTGGTCCGACTCTGAGTCCAGTGTATCCTTCGTTGGTTTGGGCTGCAGTGTACGATGCAGCGCTTCCTCAAGACAAGCAAGCATAGTTGTTACTTGATCCAAACAGCCAGCTTGGCCTCGCAGTTTCAAGTGGCCCTAATCGGTACTGTGAATATACGAATAATTTCGAGTAACGATTCGTGAAGACATGGACATACTTTTTGACCTTTGGCCTCCCGCTGCCAGTCCTCGGCTTGTGACATCAGATCCAGCAGCTCCCTAATCTTGTCTGAGTCTGAGTCCTCTGGGACGTCTTTATCAGACTCCTCCGACACCTCCACCATCGGGCGGACTTTCGAGCCAAGCTTCTCGAACCTGGACAGGATGTCGTCCACGCGTTTCCCCCCGCTGAACTGACGCATTGCAGCCAAAGGAGAGGCCATTTCGCGCCTGAATCAAGAGGGACGCGTGTGAAGGTCCAGTAGTCAGACGAGGCCGCAAAGCGCGAAGGGAAGAGCCGGAGAATTGATTGGCCCGCAAATCATGCGAGCACTTTGATGGAGCACGATATTCGGATGGTCTCTTCAGACGCTCTTCAGTCTTCGACAGAGTAATATGTCCCGAATATGAGAGAACGTAGTCTATCCTACAGTCATTGTCAGTCGTTGTCGCTTTTCCCCAAGATTATCGGTTGTAAGTCGAGACACGAACTTGGAAGATGTGAAAGCACTACGATGCGGGGTAGCTTGCGCCGCTGGATGGACATGGGATTCAGCAACCATCCTCCTGTCAGTGCCAATGGTATTAGAATTCAGTATAGGGGTTCAAAGCCAAACAGCAGATAGCAATCCGCTTCGTCTCTTTAAGGAAATAACTAATTGATCGCGGCAGGCCGCCAAGTTCCTGTGACGGAGAGCTCGCGGCAATCGGCGGCTAGCTAGTCCCGGCACAGAGAGGGATCGTTCGGACAAGATGAGGATAAGTCAGGATAATATTAGACCAGCATGGTCCCTTTCGGAACGCGTGAGTGTCGCAGGGTTTCTGGTATTCGGAATCTCTACCTCGCTAACGACGGACTACAGCTTTATATACTACGGATACGATCGGAAACAAGGGTTGAACAAGGGGTGCCAAGGAATGTGGTGCCGTCGCGTCGAGTCGATAACGAGAGTCGGGGTTCTAAAATCATCAGTGGAAGAGTAGATAATCAAAATGGAAAATATATTCGTTACAGTTCCACTTTACTCATTCTATGAAGACACAAAGTACGCTTCCAAGAAAGATATATTTTTGGTCATAGCAAAAGGTAGTATAGAACATAGTCTCCGGAGTGAAAATGGCCCTCGCCGAGGTCGGTAGAATGTCTCAGACCAGTGCCTTCCCCGAGTCACCCGAGGCCCGGGATGGACAAAGACTCTCGCACTGCCCTTTGCGATTGCTAATGGCAGCCTGAGCGCGGGCAGTAAGGCAGCGGTGTCCCGCCTGGGATTTTGTGGTGCCAGGCAGCTGTATCGCGCCAGAAAGTAGCTCGGAGTGGGGAGCTGAAGATACAGAGAAAATTAGGGCAGGTCGGCAGCCTATCATGCCCACGTACCGATCAACAGGATTTTGCGGCCGGTACCGAGATAATTTGGGATCAACCTCCTATGTTTAGGAGCCGTCCTGGTCAAGGACTGGAGCCATTCGAGGGTGAAATGCTCCTTGGTAATCGTATCCACACGGAACTGATCATAATCCCGACCCTTTTTCTCTGACAAGAGTACCCAGTCAAAAGGATTCAACTCTCCGATAGTACACAACTCATGTTCTTTGTAAAACCTTTTCACATGCGGGTGAAAGATGGTAGGACAGACGAGTCCATAGTTTCTTCAGTGAGTGTGACTTGAAAAATGAGACCAAGCTTCTGCTGTTCTTTTTGAAGAATTTCCAAGGCGAAGTCTGAGATTTTTCCTTTCGTCAACTGCCATCAAAATTGAGTGGAAGGACTACTGCAGTTCGACGAGTCTCACCTCAGAGGCGCTCAAGGAGATGAATACGACGTCGAAGGTCTCGGCGAAGACGTCGCTTGGGGCACTGGACACGATCGTGGATACGTTTGTCTGATCGCGCAGAACCGAAATCGAGGTGGGACCGCGTTGAGGTCCCGACGAGGGCTCACGCTTCAAGTCCGAAAAGCCCTCAACAGGAGCGCCCGATGCAGCATTGCCCGAGGCTTGCGTGGCTCTCGCTTTGAGGGCCGATAGTTGGGAGGTGGGATTAAACTCCCGCGCGCGAGACTTGATCGTTTGAGGGAAGGACATTGTGACGTCCTTGGACCCTTCTTTACGCGAGTCCTGCGTAGTTCTCACTGGGGTGGGTAGTCCATAGTTGGGATCGATCTTCCGCCCACGAGACTCAATCGTCTGCAGAATGAGTCGGAACTTGTCCCACTGATTGTGCTGGATACTTGTCAGATAAGCTGTTGGGTAGGGAGACCATATCATACGCACTGATTCCAGTTGTAAATTTTGGAGCTCTGTGGCAATCCCCGTCAAAGTAACAAGCTGTTCCTTGGTTCTCATGCCCGAATCGCGCATAATATCAGGGTCTATCGCGATGTTAACGCGATCCACGAGTTCGTCCATGCTACGCAAGATTTCGACGAGTCTGCTCGCACTGACTTCGGGTAATAAGTCGGCCATTAGGTTTTCAATTCGCAAGAGAATGTAGGAAAGCGGGAAGTCAGAGAATAAGTGCCAAGTGGTGAGCAGGAAAGCAAGAGCTGTGCGTGAATCAACCAAGTGCTAACGTGACCAAACAATCGGATGGTTGCATTACGGCGCAGTTCCGGCGAGATTGCCGTTTCCTGCCGCGATCACGAGCACAAAGTTCCACTTTCTCGTTCAATGAGGACTCTGAACGCCTGGAGGCAAGAATAATTCGAGGGATGATCCGCTCCCTGGGGTGCAACTTGTGGCGCGAAAACTACCAGAACTAGAAGCCATCTATCCTTTCGTGCTAACTCCCCGAGATCCATATAAGACTCCACTCATTCACTTCACAAAAGCCGGAGCGCCAGCCAGGTTATTACGACCCCCTCATGTCTCCTACGAGTCAAAGGCCGCCTCCACCCCCAGCGCATTCCATTTCCCGCGCAAGCTCATTCACCCTCTGCTCGCCCACAAAGCGGAGGAGCTGGTTCAGATCCCAAATCAACAGAGACTTGGTCGACCACCCGGTAGACACCATGCGCAGGACCCTACTCAAAAAATTGTCAAAATTATTCAAAGCCAAGATGCATATGCGCTCTGCTCCTCCTCCAAGTCCTAGTGGCCCAGCCGCCGCATGGAATTTCGCGCCCACGTCGAGACCAACTCGTAGTAGTGCCTGGCAAGGTCCTCCCGAAGAGGCACCGCCCATAAACTACTGCCTCGTACTATGAGTGCGTATGCTCTTCGCACCCGGATGGAATACTGCTTACTGACCTTCGGCTCCAGTCAGGATGCGTTTTGGTTACATATGTACTCGCACATAATTTGCGGTCCCGTCGGATATAGGGAAGGGGAGCGAAGATCGGGAAAGAATTGCGGAGACTCGAGCTGCGATAATGATACGTGCGGGACGGGATGACCTGGAAGGGCGCGCGTCAATGCCAGTGGTATTATTTACGGCGCTGTGAAAAACTGAACTTGTACATACCACACCGGTATGATACCCGTGACTGAATAGTTCCAGAAAGAGACACGAAACGCAGTCGGGACATGTGAGCGTTTGGTTTGCCGTATGTGCGAGAAGGTGCGGCGAAAACATATCTTATCACCATATCTTGGAACGTGCTCTTGGAACGTGCGTCCCAGACAGGCAACGCGTTTTCAAGCCCAGGAAAAACGAGAATGGAATCCAAATGACCATTTATCTATACAAAGAACCGAAAAATACAGATTATAACGAGGGGATAACATACTTCTGGTCGTAGATCATACGCTCCTCTCCAGGCTAGTGGTCACCTCCTTCCAACGCCTTGACGATACCAAACGCAGCTTGAAAAGGAATCAGTCGAGAGGGAAAATAATGAGGAACCTCTGAACGCACCAGCTGCAGCAACACCACCGACCATCAACGTACTGAACGCGCCCCACACATAACCGCCAGCTCCAATACCAGCGCCGGTCACGCGGGCTTTGACGGCACCAAAGACGAGCAGCACGATGCCAGTGACAAAGGCGCTCCAGATGAGAGCGACGTGCGCCCGCGGAATGAAGAAATATGGTAAAAGCGGTATGATTCCACCGACGAGGTAACCAGTGCCAATGGTGATTGCGGAGATGTACAACCGACTGGTAGGCACCTCCTCCAACCCTTGGCCGAACTTGAGCAGGAAAGGCGTGAGCCCAACCTCTTTACTCCACCGGAGGGACTCGTTTGACTCGAGGTCGTGAGCTTGAATAGGATTGGACGAGGACGGGGGGACCTCGGCTTCGCGCAAACAGCGGGCAACAGCGCGGCAAGTACGTTCATCGACGCCGATAGGGGCAAGCACCTCAGCCACTTCCCGCTCCATCTCGCTGTCGCAACTGCGGATTACGCGGGCGGCGGTGGTGTTTTGCAAGAATCGGTAGTGATCGCGCTCAGCTTGGGAGGCCAGGAAGCCGCCAATACCCATCGAGATGGCACCAGCGATGAGCTCGGCTACACCACCGAGAACGACGAGACGCGATTCGCCGAGGGAAGAGAGGCCGGCGGTGAGAGCAAAGGGCACCGTGAGACCATCGGAGAGACCAATGACGCTGTGGAGTTGTAAGTGGCAGCGGCTTTGCTGGCGAGAAAGACGAACACGTCGCGGACAACATCAGGGTCAATGAGGGTTCGTTCGTCGCCCTTGAGGTCTTTGCAGCAGACACCGTCAGGGCGCAAGTGTTGCGAGCAGCGGACAGAGGGTTGCTCAGGGGTTGGCTCTGGGGGATTGAGAGACCAGACCGTGGGTTTTGCAGGGTTTCCAGAGGGAGCTGAGCGTGGAAGAGGAACAGAGGGTGCTGGCGAGGAGGAGGACATGGTGGAGCGAAAGAGACTTTGAATTTGGCACTTCCTATTTACGGTGCTTACAGAAGCTGATCCGTCCAATCACAGGCAACTAACTTGCACCGACAACCAATCTGAGGCCACCAATTACAAGCGCGTTTATTTTTCTGCAGTGATTGCCGAGGACGCGTCATGGCAGTTGAGCGCGTCTGCTGGCTCGGATTTTCGGGAGAATCATGGGCGCAGAATTAGAATGCATTTCCAATGGACGAAAGTACGGGTACAGCAACAAGAAAACAATATGACAACAGGTGAAGATTAACATTAAGATGAGGGCAAGGGGCGGAATGAGCTTTCAAGGCGAGGGCAATATTTGAAGGGTTTCCTGTCTCTCGATCAGCCCACATCCAAAAGAATTTCGGTAAAACACCCACTTGGACAACCTCCGATTCCTGTTCGCTCTCCTTCTTGTACTCTTCGATTTTCGCCGCTGCCGCTGCCTTTTCGTTTCGGATTTGCAGCCCCAGAGACATGCGGTGCACCGCGCGGACGGTTGCGCCAGCTTTTTTCCCTGACAACATTCCTTTGTTCCGGTATCGAGATACAGAAAAAGACTTGAACGCACATGCCAGCTTGGCGTCGAATGCGGCCTTCTTTACTTGGGGCAGCAGATCCACCGGGCCGCCACTGGCACTGTCTTGCACAAAGTACGGTGTGGGCGTCGCCAACCACTAGGGAGCCAGTTAGATCGAGTGCCGCCGAAATTAATGTAGACGGACCTGGTGCTGCAGCGCTTGCTCCGCCGTGGGCCGCAAGGCAGGATCGATAGTGAGGCACGCGCGCACAAAGTCGCGTGCCGTCTCGGAAACATTCACCCAATATTCCTCCGGGGTGAACGAAAACACGCCCTTGATGATGGCCTGCTTCTCTGCCTCGGAGTTCTCGCCTTCGAACGGCGTGTAGCCAGCGAGGAGAAAGTACGTTACTACGCCCATCGCCCAGACATCCACGGGTTTCCCTTGAGGACCTGTAGTACCAAGTCTCTGCAAATAAAATCGCCGACTAGCTGGGACGACGTACCTCCCTGATAGACTTCAGGGGACATATAGCCAAGAGTGCCACAGATCTCAGTGAGCTGATCCAGTTTCCCTTCCTCTATAATCCGACTGAGCCCAAAATCGGCGATCATAATATCGGCATCTTCCTCCTCGGTCCGGAAGAGAAGATTTTCGGGCTTGAGGTCTCGATGGACAATATTGGCAGCGTGGATGTGAGCTATCGCGGTGAATATCGTGCGCACGAGAGCGGCGGCTTCACTAGACAAAATGGTCGAACGGAGGTCAAACAATACCGAGTGCACTCACGACTCATAATAGCTGCCCTTTGAGCATATTCGGTCGAACAATTCTCCCCCCGTGCACAGATCGAAGCACAGATAAAGGTTATTGGGCGTCTGTTGTGAGCCGGGTGTTAACCTGGCCCGACGAAGGGGAAGCGCAGCCCGCACCTCAAAGTAGTCGCGGAGGGAAACAATGTTGGTATGCTGGCTCGAAATGCGCTTGAGCACCGCGATCTCATTTCGCACCTGCACGCAAATGTCAGTATGCGAGCCTTGGACCACAATTCACGCCGCGCACCAGATACTCTCGTCCCTCGATGAGCTTTTTGTTTATAATCTTGCACGCAAATCGATCCTCGGTAGCGATGTGGATGGCCTCTCGCACAATCGCGTACGTTCCCTTTCCAAGCAACTTGCCAGTGCGATACTACCCAAAAAAACCAGATCAATAAGACACAACTCAAGAGACGACGACGACGCACTTTACATGGCGCCATTCGGGGAGTCGCCATCTTGAGAGCCGATTACCACAATAGAGCACCGTCGAACTGGTGCAGATGAGGGAGGGAAAGAAAGAGACGAAGAAACAAGCGCCGGTGACTTTCTAATTATACGTCTCGCAATTCTGTGCTTCTGACGACAAGTGAAGAAACACTTTTGGTTGCAGCCTCGCCCTGATGGTCCCAGAGTCATTTAGCGTGTCAAAGACTCTGCCACAGATGCCCCTTCCCTTCCCATCCTTGAATCAAGGGAGGAATGTGATAGATAGCAGACGACGAATTGCCATCTCTGGTAGTACTGCCATATTGGCAATGGACAAATGATTACCACGTCGAGTGGTATAAGTTTGCAAGAAATGCAGATTCCGAAAGGCGCAGAGTCAAAAGGTCATGGACGTTCAAGTGAAAGAGAAAAATGATGGTCTGTTGTTGATCAAAGGCGCAAGTACGGTATATTATTGTAAAGTAAACCCAGCAAGCGACATACACATCCCATCTGCTCAATACTTTGAAGCTGCACGCACCCAGCACCGACAACCCTCCAACTCCTCCTGAACGAAATAAGCATACCAAGCAGATACTCAAGTCAAGAATACGCACGTCTGTGATCCCCATAACGTCTTTCATATCAAGCACCACCCCCTCAATCTCCCCCTCAGCCCTCTGCTCCAGCTTCCAAACATCAGCTTCGGACGGCTGAGTTGCCCGTCGCCCGCCCCGACGTCCAATGACGACCCCATTCACCGACTTGTCGTCCTTGTACTTGAACACGAGCGCCGCCATGAGGGCTTCCGCCAAAACCGCCGCGGTCAACAGCGAGATCCTGAACTTGAGGATATCCGGCTCTATAAAGTCGCATGAGGACAACGGAAAGAAGGAAGAAATGGAGTGAAACGCACCTGCAACAGCTTCAAAGAAGCGATGCCAAGCCTCCTTCTGCGTGTGTTTCCATCCGTCACTGAAATCGAGTAGTTCGCGGAGTGCCGGAAGCGCAAGCCACAATTCGTCCATAATTGGCTGCGGAGTTCCACCGAGAGAGTAATTGAAAACGGAAAGAACGTCTCGCACCCCAATCTAAGCCATGCATAAGAAATGGAAGGATTCAAAGTATGTAGTATGTACATACCTCGAGGTCATCCTCTAGACATTTGTGCGGGGCGAGAGCGATGATCTCGTCAAGGTACACTGGGTATAGAGGCGCCAAGGTGTCTCGGTGAAGCTGCGATAGCCATTAGCACCAATTTTGGGCACCAAGGGCCACAAACCTTGACGCTGATATCGAGACAAGCAAGACAAGCATCCCAGGCGGTGAGGTCCCAGCCTTCAGGCGGAATAGAAGGGTCGAATGGCACTTGATTAGCAGCTTCCGCATCCGAGGCTTGCCTCTCCTCCATCTCGCGCCTCCGCTCGTCGTCCCCCATATACAGGTAGAAGTAGCGGAGGAAAGAGTACGCTGCGTGGAACCGCGTTTCCGGTGAGGTGAGGAGCTGGTCGGTCAGCCCGGGCGGGTTCCCAAAATACCTTTCGGGATCGTGCTTCTTCCACCGGGCATAAAAGGATTTCTTTGGCAAGACCTAAAATGCGCCTTCATTCACCAGAAAGCAGCGGGGAATCCACACAACTCACCTCAAGAAACCACTCGACGACTTCGACTCTGAGCTCCGGACCTAAACCGAGCGCAACTTCCCATTTGAGACGCTCCAGCTCCCTCCTCCACTCCTCATCACTCTCAATCTCTTCCATCTCCATATTCACCTCCCGGATCGCAGTTTCCACAGACAGAGTGATATCATCAGCAAACACCTTGAGCTTCTCCGCAGCCCGAAGACGCGCCTCCCGCACCAGGAGGCGCGAAATCCGAATCTTGGCAGATTCCTCACTGGTCAACGGACGCCGCGCAACGTGGTTTGGAGGTGGGGCGATGATGGGAACGTCGAATAGGGCAATGGGGTAGGGACTAGTCGAGATGTCCTAGAAGTGTATCAAGTTAAGGCAGAAGAATTATGAATGGAGGCAGGATAGCAAACCTTGGATGGGGTAGCGCCAGGTTGCAGAGAACGCGACTTGCGCAGACTAGCGGGGACTTGAGATAACTTGGGGGCAGCGTTGTGAGACGAAGCTCGTGTTGACGCGCGGGACGCGAATGAGGACAGGCGCGAGCTCAGCTTGAGTTTCTTGTGGTCCTTCGTGGGACTGGGGTCTTCGCGCACGAAAGAGTAGGATCGTTTCCCGGTCACGAAACTTTGTGTAGGAGTTCTGGAGTGAGAGCTAAGTCAAGAGTTAGTGAGACGCCTCGTCAAGATTGGCAATTTACCGGGAAAGTTGAGTAGAAGAGGAAGCTATATGTGCGCTGGTGTTAGGGGATGAGTCGAGATCTGCAGCATAACCGCCATAGGAAGAATGAGAAGCAAAAGAATTGCTCCGCGTCCATGTGAAATCAACATGATTGGGGCCGTATTCAGAGGTAGAGGTCGAGGACCATGAGTAGGAACGAGGGCCAAAATTGTTTCGTGACGAGAATCCTGGGCGCGGCGAGATGCTATAGTCGGGCGTGACGGCGAGGCTCCGTGTAGCCGGGGGGCTACCCTCCTCCGTGGTCACGGTCTGCACGCGCTGATGGGCCACGATATCAAGGCGCCTCATGAGCTCGGAGCCGAATTCCTCCTCCTCGGGTTCTGAATGGACAACATCGGCATCCTTGAGAGGTGCATTCGCGTCATACGCGTCGGGAGAGGTTTGCGGCGACGAAGACGCGTCGGAATCACGATGGGGGAACAACGGGCTTGACGAACGACCTGGGGAGCTACTAACCGGAGGATAGACGTCCTCGTCGTCGCCGTCAATCTCCTCCTCCATATCGGATTCTTCGATATTCACCATACGATAGTTGGAGGTCCACCGAGGCGCGGTCGAGGGAGATGATAGTACACGTCGATCTGTGGGCGATGGAGAGGTGGGTGAATACGATGACATTTCGTCCTCTGGGGACGATGATCTCTCCTCGAGATCCGATTCTTCTATAATTTCTAACGGTCTAGTGGCGATAGGAGGGAACGAATGCATTTTACGCGCTGAAGGCTGGGAAAAGGAAAAAGACGCGTCGACATCGGACGCGATGGGTGTCCCGATAGTAGGAGTGAGTGAATGGGAGAACGAGGGATAGTCAGAGTGAGTGGGTGTCTGATTCGTGGCGTCGTCGTCGTCGTCGGTGACGCCACATTCGGCAATGAAACGCGTATAAGGTCGTGTTGTCAGCGTCGAGGTCGGCGCTTTGCGTCTGACAATGGGTGTAGGAGGGCAATCTGGCATTAGTGGGTAGAAAGGAACGAAAGACGATGGTGGTGAGAGTCAAGAAGCGATCAATCAACAAAGCTGTATCCGTATAAGAGTACAAACAGTCCATCGTACTATGCCAAAAGCGGGTGTAAGATATATACAGATACAAGTGCCAGTAAGCATGCAGTATGTCATAAGTATCGTCTATTTCGTTAGCAGCCGTCGTACAGGCTATTGCGAGGGAACGTATACCCCGCCTGCGCCCACGTCGTCAAGTTGGGGTTCATGTACGCTTCTAAATGGCTTCGGTGGGTCAGCGCGAGGTCAGAAACGGAGAACATTCAACGTACTTGTTGATATAATTCGCCGTGGGCCTATTTGGCGGGTCGCAAGTCACCCCATTCTTGACCCCAGGCTGCTGGTACACCCTCACATAGTCGATCTGCATCTCCGCAGGAAAGACCATATGCTTAAAGTCCTGGTGCTGGAAGCTGGGCGACATCCCCAGATTGAAGATGATGTACTGCGTATGCATTAGTTGCCCGCGAAGAAGGTACGGAGCCACGACGCACCATAGGCTCCTCCGTGATGAGCCTCGCCGAAATCTCTGCATCTGAATCGGGTCCAATCGTATCGGGCGAGAGCGACCACGTCTTGACCCCATCATTAAGCCAGTTAATGTACCCCGACTGGCGGTTGTTGGGATCCGACCACCACTCGACACCATACTTGCCATACGCATTCCCGCCATAGACATCATCTTGGAGGTACGTGACGGCGGATACCGTCTGTTGGAATGCATCACCCTTGTAGTCGTTGAACTTGGTACTGGTGGAATTCACGATGGGTGTCGCCTGGGTCGAATTATCGAAATGGAAACCCAGGTTATAAGGAGCGAGCTGGTAGCTCTGCGACACCTGGCCGCGGAAGAAGGGTGCGGTGCCATCGATCTCGACCTGAGCCTCGAGGATGTCGATCTCGGGCGCGCCACGCCCAGTGGACGTAGAAGGACCAGGGTGGTCCGACCCTGGACATGTACACGCGGAAAGACGCTGCCCCGGAAGGAAGCTCTGTGATGCATCCCACACCGCGGATGGCTGATTGTTGTGGTCCGTCTGGTTAGGGAACGTGCCCAAGTCACACGAGTCGTATGTGTATGGCCAGTTGCCTGAAACGAAGGTCAGGTATGGGAAGAGAGATACGCTGATCACTCACCCTCGGTCGTTGCACCGTAGCCAGCTCGTGCAAGGTTCCCCATTGTCCACATACCGGGCCAGAACCCGGGCTGAGTGGGTGCACCGGGGAGACTCATCGATATCTCGATATAGCCCGTCGTGAAGCACATCTTGTTCCAGGATTGCAGCATACCGCTCTGGAAATTGAGGTTGTGGTTATTGACCTCGCTCATCGTGATGACTAGCTTCCCGTTCTTGGTGGTGACCGTCTGAATGGCGCGTTAGCAGCATCCTCGACCAGCAGACCGTGCTTACCCCGGGGTCATACCACTCCAAATCGCCCGTGGGCCAGTAGTGGAGGTCGACGGCCTCCCACCATGGGTCGTCCTATAGCAGGAATGAGAAACAGCAAGAGGAAAGACATGGCACTCACCCCAGGATAAAATGATCGCCCATCGACGTTAAACTCGTCGCTGAAGACCAGGTTATATTTCTTGCCGTCCGTCCCATGGTACGTGTACGCCGACGACTATAAGTAGACTTGAGTAAATCGGCAGTTTTGGTATTTCTGAACTGACCGGCGTTTCTTGGTCAATCATGGAAGGAAAGTTGGTCAACTCAGGCACCTGGCCTGACCCGTTTATCCCCCAAGATTGAAGCCGACCACCTTTGGCCCGGGGTGCGTGAAATGCGCGAGGATGGGGTACCCCGCGAAGAGCATGAGCATGCCTCCAAATATAACGACCAGCGCGGTCGCGTTGACCCACCCACGCAGCGAAAAGACATCAAACTGGCGGTCCAGTCGAGCATCTGCGGCGGGATCTGGGTTATGCAACGCGTCGTCGAGGTCCAGATTTTTCTCGAATCTCGTGTTGACGGTCGCTGTACGGGCTAGTTTTGGCCGCGCAGTCGACTGGGCTCTTTGTAGACGTGAATTGTCGCCAGGATTGGTACGATTAAGTTCTGGGTCATACTACATGGCCGAATTAACTTTTCTGTGCACCATGAAAAAGGATTTGCCACGTACTGAATATGGGCCGTATTCAGCGCCTATAAACCCGGTGGCCACACCCTGTATTATGCCCGCCCTGCCGCTGGCCTGCGCCTGTGGGGCACGCTCCTCCGTTACACGTGATGTTGCACTGCGAGCGCTACGACGACTGCGTGGCGGACTTGTTGGCGACCGGGGCACTGACGCGTATTGCTGGCTGGGATGGGGCTCTGGGGTTGGCCCTCGTCGTGGGGGACGGTGGAGAACATTCGACATGGTGGAGAAAGAGCCGAGTCCTCCGAATCCGCGTGTTGTTGACTCTCACGCGCCATACTTGGCACCGGAGTACGGGCTGATGCTGCCGAATTCATTCGACTATAAATTTGACGGAAAAATAACATATTCGTTCGTTGGCGCGTGCATTGCTGAAATCCAGGCCAGAATTCGTCGAGCATGACTGGAGCGGAGAGCGTTGCTGAGTGAGCAGCAGTCACTGTGATTATGTAATATTCACGGCTTGGACGGAACCATCATGACCCTACTCGCTCTTCCCGCAGAACTACGAGCCATAATCTATGATTTCGTCTTTCCAGCACCTCAGTCACCAGTACAGATAGTCCCATTTGAAGCCTCCCTGCCTGCATGCCGTCTAAACCTGCCCACCCACCTGTACCTCGTCTGCAAACTCATCAACGAAGGGCTGGGACCCCTCACCACCCGAGTCCGACGCCTGGATCTCACATACATTATTCGTGGGCGCACCCTGACTATGGGCTGGCGCCCCGAGTTGGGCCAGTCGAGAGACGACGACTACGAGCATTTCACACGCGTCATGCGCTTCGCAGAGCGAGTGCGTCTCGTCGGCGCTGGGCCAGTCAAGTCTCTTGGGCGCCCCATGGGGAGTCCAGCTCGAAAGCTGCAGCCAGGTCCCGTATGTGCCCTCAAGATTCTAGAGATACAACCGCGCACTACCTCGCTGCCCTGCCTTTCTTACATCCTCCTCGATCACATGGGTGCGGTTACCACGCACCCCGATAATGCAGCGAAGAAGCTGCAAGTGCGGCTCATCCGTGACATGGACGATTTGTTGCAATCTGACGAGGAGGTCAAAGACATCCTGCGTGAATACCACAGGATGGGAGGTACAGAGGAGTCTGGTCGTCCCATTTATGTCGATCTGGCTCTTCTGGACAAACCTCCACCCAAGATGGATGTCCGGGGTTTGGACATGATCGAGTCGTGGCTCGACAAATTCCAGAATCTTTCCGGAGACGATATCCGACAACGGACCCTACTCGGCGGGCCTCTGCACGCTTCAGCAATTGCGACAGGTCTTGTTGAGGAGGATGACACATGGACGGGGAGAATCTCCAAGTAGAGCATTATTCCCAAATGTTTTTGTCGCATGTTCTCCCAGGAACTCACGAGTCACAACTGGAGCAAGGCCAAAGCAAGGCTCAAGTCTTCGGACGATGATACGATCAACGATGCCTATCATCCTTTCTTCAGCTCTCCCATGTCCCCTTCTCTCCTCACCCTCCCGTGCGAACTGCGCTCTCTAATCTACGCCTTTCTCTTCCCTGCGCCTCGTTCGCCCATACAAATTGTGCCCTACGTCGCCTCTTCACCCGCCTGCCGACTCGCCCTCCCCACCTCTCTTTACCTCGTATGCAAACTCATCCAAGAGGAGCTGGGTCCCCTTCCAGCGCGTCTAACGCGGCTGGACCTGACATACCTCATCCGCGCCTCCGCGCTCCTCCCTGGATGGCGGCCCGAGTACCTAGCGAGGCGGGACGACGATTACAAGTGGTTCGGCTGCATTATGCAGTTTGCCACGCGTGTCCGGCTCGTCGGCCTTGGCCCTGTCAAATCTTCCGGGCGCACGCTAGGGAGTCCTGCACGCAATTTGCTGCCAGGGCCCCAGTGCGCGTTGAAGGTGTTGGAGGTGCAACCAAGGATGACTTCGCTGGGCTGGATTTCGACCGTGTTGATGAGGCATATGGGACGGGTGACGACGCATCCGGACGTCGTCGTGCGGGGACTTGAGGTGGGGCTGGTGAGGGATATGGACGACCTGGTGGAGAGGGACGAAGATGTGAGGCGATTGTTGCGGGGGTATTATGAGGATGCGCAGCAAGGACGTAGTGGGGCGACAGCGATTCGGGTGACTGAGGAGGATATTGCAGAGAGACCGGCTCCGGACGTGGATCAGGAGAAGATGGATAAAATTGAGGCTTGGTTGAAGGAGTTTCAGGAGGTGGAGGATCTCCAACAGCGTACGGATGTCAATGGGCCGCTTTGGGCCAAAACATTTGCTTAGTCACTACGACGGTGGTTGCCTTGTTGGCCATAACTGAGCGGCATTTGCGAAGACACGGCACCAAGGTACCTCGCGACCAGCTCACATCTAATCTGGGAGGCCAATACTCAGATGTCCTCCCGCAAGGAAATAGCCACGCGAGCACGGGTCATTTTCTGGGCATCTCAGTTGAGATCAAGTTGATATGATATCGATTCTTGGGAAGTATCAAGGATTATCGCGTGTTGGTATTCAGCAAACAAAGATAGCGTTGGCATGCCTGGTGGGGTTCAAAAAGTTGAACAGTTTTCAACCCTGTTGCCACCTGGCGATTTGTGATTCCCGAAGTTGAACAATGCAACCGTGAGAATACATCAGACGATAGATCAAATTGTCAATAGCCGAGCTCATATATAGTAATTTCATCACGGCAATGACTCGGCATCCAAGACCACTGAACAAGACCGACCCGTCGTGGATCCCCTCATAAGCTGACTCCAAAATTCAAGGCACGCGCACTTGCTGACTACGGATGCCATTCATTCCGGTGCTTCATTCAATTTCGGTGCCAAGTTGCCCTCCCGCTCGTTCTCCGGGCGACTTGACTGCGCATTTTTCTTCCACAGTATGGACTCGTTCATGCAGCCGCGGCAGCAAGAATGAATTTGACACAGGCCAGGACTCATTCTAATCGTTTTGTGCATGCGCCTGAGTTCCTGATAGGAATGTATATGTAAATCTGAACAGCCTACCGTCCCTGGACTTATTTAAAGCGAGGCTGGGATGACGAATTTCCTCAGTTCAGAGCAATGTCCTTCACCTCCCCTTCTCTACCCAAAGGCCAAGCCTGCTTGGACTGCAGACGACGAAAAATCGCAAGCCAAATCTCTCCCTTTCACACCAAACCCATCATGACCTTTTTATTTCAGAGGTGCGACTCCGTCCGGCCATCTGCGGCCCTTGCAGTCGGGCACAACGCTTTGAAGACTGCGAATACGGCGATGCCGAGGGATCCAATGTCCAGAATCTCGAAGACCAGATATCACGGCTTCAAATTCGGATCAGGGATCTTGAAAGGCCGGTCAGTAATCGGCCGCACGGTGGAGGGTTCCGCTGCAGGACCCGTACAGACCGCAGCCTGGTCCGAGCTCCATGCCGCCGCCGCCGCCGCCTACATTCGCCCAAGTCCTCCGATTCGCGTACGTCCCACCTAATTTTTCTGCGATTCAATAACTCAACCTGGACCAAAAAAAAGATTAGAGGTATTCCTCCCACAAGCGACCCACCTCGGATTCTTCCTCAATCAAAAACGTTTCCGCGACACCTGCAAACGGCTGGTCTCCGCCCCCTCCACGTCAAACCCAGACCTCCCCCCAGCCCTCCTAAACACAATCCTCCTCTGGGCCGCAGTCCTCGCCCCACCTCCACCTCGCTTCCCACGGCCAGGAAGCATCCTTCCTCGCAGATGCCTTGAAACATTCCGGGTCCCCAATCCTCTCCTCCATGAGCACACACCGCCGCAAGGTGATCTACGCGCTCCAGGTGGAAGTCCTGCTCTGTCAATATTTCTTGTACAGAGGCAGGTTGGTGGAGGCGCAGTATCACCTCAGCTTGGCGGTGAGCAAGGTCGTCGTTGGTGGGTTGTCTTCCATTCGGAGCTCGATGCCGGCGTCTGCCACTGGCGGAGCACAAATCCTGCAACCCCGCGATTCGATCGAAGAAGCCGAGCATATCATTGGATTCTGGACCGTCTATTCGCTCGACAAGATATGGTCCGTGGTCCTCAACTTTCCGTCCAATTTCGCGGAGAGGGTGGAAGTCGATACGCCGTGGCCTTTAGAGATTGGAAGAATACGAGCGGGTGGGTAGTCTCCTTTTTTTGACTGCAAGACGGACTCACATGTTTTGTGTGTAGAATCAATTCCCGCAGCACATCCTCTCCTCCAGCACCGTGCAGAGATTCATAGACGACGTGCCATCCAATCCCAGACAAATGGAAGTAGGGGGCTCCTCCGCCCTCGCAATCCTCGCGAAGTCCGCTAGCTTGTTGTCGAGCGCAAAGATCATGACTGACCAATGGCGTGAAAGTGAGTAGCGCTCTTCTCTCCCTTCGACATACCTAAACAGCGCACAGACCTCCCGCATCGGCACGAACCGCCCTCTGCCAGCGTATTGCAGCCCTCAACAACCGAATCCGGAAATTCCGAGACAGCCTCCCCACGCCACACGCCTGGCAGCGGCCGGCTGCCCGCCCACACTCAAGCCCTCGATCATACTCGCCCATACAGCAGCACACGCATCGACGATTCAGCCTAAACCGCCCTTTTGCATGGGCGGCCCCAACGCCAACGCACAAAGCATGGGAATTGTGCCTCCGCGCATGCCGATCCGGATATTCTTGGGGTGTCGTCGTGCGTTGGGCAGGTGCAGGATGAGTATCGCGGCGGTCCAATGGGAATGTACTCCATACATCAACCCAATCCTCGGTCCCCTGGCTCTCTACACGCAGATCCTAGGCGCGGAGATCACCAAATTGCGCAAGGTCCCACAGGCTGCGGCTGTTGCAGCGGATTTGAGCAGCGCGTGCGAGGAAATTGTGGCATGCATGCAAGTGATTGCGCAGGGAGGGTGTGGGTTCATGCGTGAGTGCTCGTCGTCTCGTTACCTTGAAAAAGGCTGATGGTTGAGAACAGAAACTCAGTTCAATCAGGTCGGAGCGTTGGAGCGCGGCATTGAAATCGAAACTAGATAATTTTTATCATTCATTTATTCCATAGACGTCTGGTTTCTCTTGCGTACCTCGAATCTTAATAATAACCGAGCCCATAAATATAACATGGCACGAATATGTGGAAGTACCTAAATGGGAGCCCGGGCGGCGTCCTTCTCCTTGAGAAGGACACGTTCGACGTTGGCACCCAAAGCAGCGCGGTCCTTCAGAGGCAGTCAAGTTGATGCAGAAATATCAAGCTGAACCTTTACCTCCAGATTCATGAAGGGCACTTTCGACGAGTAGCCAACCTCTGTTAGACACTGTTGAGATGTTACACAAAAAAAGAGGGAGCGCACTAAGGCTCGGATACTGGAGCGGGAGTTCGTCGCTTCGAATGGGGAGCGTCGTGAGGTCGAGCGGGTACGGCGGGCCGAGCCAGGCGTTCCGCTGCTCGTGATCACTGGTAATATAAAATAGGGTGGGTACCGTGGTGGATGGAGAAAATAGATGGCGTACGCTCGCTGTCAAGGGCGAGAGTCAGCACGCAATTGTGATGGTTAACGTGAGGGCACTTGCCTCTTCGCGGGTTATGGGATGGACGAGGATGCTGAGGCTGGTTGAGCATTTCTTTGAATGCATTTCATGTGACGAACCTGAGAGACCCGCGATTCATGCAGAGGTACGAAAACACGGAGGAAAACGTCTCCGAGGGGACCCAGATTTCGTACGATCCTGAGTGAATTAAACCAAGGGCACTGCGAAAAAGATGTAGATGCCAGACGCACCCACGGGGTGAGGACCTATCGGGTCTGTGTTGACTCTGCAATTTTATCAATTCCAGCCGAATACAAAACAGGGTGGCTACTTGCCGGAAAAGAGGGACGGCGATGAATGCACCTTCCACG
>JARKIF010000184.1:0-61747 GCA_029378245.1 Roridomyces roridus
CTCCCTGACCTAACTGCTCTCTGTTTGCAGCCCCGAGCCCGGGAAGGACGATAACCTCTTGGACCTATCCGCCATCCCCAGCTCCCCACCCGACATCGAGATCTTCTTCGCGCCCTTCTGCGTAGTCGACAGCGGGGCGACCAAGACGCCCGGTATGCACGGTATCACTGTCGTACGTGGCTCTCCTTCTCCCGCCCGCTAGGCTTGTAGCTTGTGGCTGGTGCTGATATCCGACACTTGCAGGGTAGCATCGCGATCGACCCCAAGAGTCAGGGCACGATCGCCCTCTCCAGCGCGAGTATGCTCGACCCGCCGGTCATCGATCCCAAGTACGCATTACTTGCTTGCTTTGGCTTGCTCCTGACCGACCGCCCCATAGCTACTTGTCCGACACGCGAGACCTCAGCGTCCTCATCAAAGCCACACGCCTCGCCCTGCGCCTCGCACGTGCAGAGCCGCTAGCCAGCACCCTCTCGCTGCCCGCCGACTCGAAGGACGAGTCGACTTACTTTTGGCCTGGGGATGCGGACCCTGATACCGTGCGTCTACTTTCTTGTTCTCTCTCCCCTATGGTATGCTAAGTGTCTGTAGGTCTCGGACGAGGCGCTCACAAAGTGGATTAAAAGGAACGGCCAGACGGCGTGGCATCCCGTGCGTACCTCCCTCCCTCCCTCTTCCCTTTCTCCCCCCCAAACAATACACGCTCACGCTCACGTGACTCCAGACCTCCTCAGCGAAAATGGGCACCTCCCCCGCAGATAGCGTCGTCGACGCGTCATTACGCGTGCACGGCGTAGCGGGCTTGCGTGTCGTCGATGCGTCTGTGTTCCCTACGTCTGTTTCGGGGCATCCGTGTGCTGTGATTATTGCTGTGGCTGAGAAGGCGGCGGATTTGGTGAAGGGTGATGTCTGATTCTTTTCGTAGAAAATCTTTGGGGTGGATGGATGGTTACTCGAGTATATTAATTTCCGTCTTCTAATCATTGACATGCTGCTTCATTCAATGTTACTCATTCTGAATCTCAGATGCACCCTTTCTTTTCTCTGTTGAACGCGCACTACACTACAAACTACAATCGACCTTCCTTCCTTCCTTCGCCGGACCTCTCCTTGTCGTATCCTCTCCGTCCATGGATTGGCGTCACTCCAATTCTAACTAACTTCTAACTGTGAGTTTGTCCTTCTTTCTTTCTGGAATCTGGGACCCCCCGTATTGACTTGACTTGAATAAGTCAGCCGTGCATTTGATTTGATTTTGAACCGACTCTATGTAGATCTTTTTTCAGTTGTACTATATGTGTTCCCCGCCATATTTGATTAATTTCATTCCACTCTGTCGCTGAGTTTGTGTGTCCGAGGCTTTCGCGTCTGTCATTGAATTTGGGTTTGGTCACGGTTCTACGAGTATCCATCCAGCTCCGTTCATGTATGTACTTTACGTACCCCCATTCATCGGGCTGTCTCTGAATTGCATTTCCAATTAGAACTCACTGATGGTTTGAAGACCAATCCCTTCTTCTCGGTTCTAACCAGCGCGCGCTGTGCGTGTAGTAAATTGTTTGTGCGGGACGTTGTCTTCACGCTTGATGGATCTGGCATTGGCGGCATGTTCGCGTTGGATTTACTTGCGCGTGTTCTTGACCGGTTGCGGCGCTCGCGACACTTTAATGATTATCCTCATTCGCTTACTACTGACTGGATGCAAGATTGGTCTTCTATGTACCTACTTACTGGCTCGCTGACTTGAATTGCAGATTCACCTCACTTTCTCCACGGAGGTACGCCTGCGCTCGAGTGCGGATGGTTACTCGAGTTCATTAATTTCCGTCTTCTAATCATTGACATGCTGCTTCAATGTTACTCATCCCTTTTTTCACTCTGTTGAACGCACACTACACTACACTACAAACTACAATCGACCTGGTCCTTCCTTCCTTCGCCGGACCTCTCCATCCATTGATTGGCGTTACTCCAATTCTAATTTAACTGTGAGTTTGTCCTTTCCTTTCTTTCTGTCTGCGACCCCCCGTATTGACTTGACTTGAATTACATTTCGTTTGTTTGCAAGTCAGCCGTGCATTTGATTTTGAACCGACTCTATGTGGATCTTTTTTTCAGTTGTACTATATGTGTTCCCCGCCATGTTTCAATTTCAATCTCATTCCACTCCACGCCGTCGATTCATTTCGCTGAGTGAGTGAGTTTGTCAATGTGTGTCCGAGGCTTTCGCGTCTGTCATTGAATTTGGGTTGGTCACGGATTCGAAGGCTCCGTTCCATGTACTGACCTACCTACCCCCATTCATCGCTGTCAGCTCTGAATTGCATTTGCAGTCGTACTGCCTTCGTTTGCAATGATCATGACCTTGGGTGCGCTGCGAGTCTGCACATTCATTCCATTTCAATCGGAACTCACTGAGTGGTTTGAAGACCAATCCCTTCTTCTTGGTTCTGCGTGTAGTTTGTTTGTGCGGGACGCTTGATGGATCTGGCATTGGCGGCATGTTCGCGTTGGATTTACTTGCGCGTGTTCTTGACCGGTTGCGGCGCTCGCGACACTTTAATGATTATCCTCATTCGCTTACTACTGACTGGATGCAAGATTGGTCTTCTATGTACCTACTTACTGGCTCGCTGACTTGAATTGCAGATTCACCTCACTTTCTCCACGGAGGTACGCCTGCGCTCGAGTGCGGATGGTTACTCGAGTTCATTAATTTCCGTCTTCTAATCATTGACATGCTTCATTCAATGTTACTCATTCTGCGTGTTGTTGGATGGCTGGTGGCTGGCTGCTGGCATTTGGGACACTGGATGCGATGGGATGAATGTTGGCCTGCCGGTGACTGTGGGTTGACGCCACAAGTCCGACGGCGTTTTGCGCCCCATCGTCGGGCTGGTAATTGGACGTGGGTCACCCGGCTGCATTGCGCGATTAATTTCTCGCAGACATTTCTTCTGTGATGCGGCTACACATCTCGACGGCGAGCTTCTGCTTCTCTGTCCGGGAATTCTGAACGCTGGAATACATCTTTCTGATAGATGCATGTGAGTTATCTTGTTGGATTCGATATCAAGCCGCACACTGAAGTTCCTGAACACAGAAGGCCGGTTGGAAATGAACGATCGATATTAAATTGCTACTATCACGCAGTCAACTTGAACTGCTCGAAAAGGGCCATCCCAGTCAGGGTTGCGGTCTTACCCTTCCCTCCCTTAACCGCCGGAGGCTGCACAAGCTCGGCGCTCAAATTCCCAATAAGCCTAGCATACTCGGGGTTCGGGCTGATCAAATGCGAGAGGACGTTAACCTGCACCGCAAGTGTGCCCTCACCGTTTTCAAGCGGGAGGGTGATGGTATAGCCCGTAGGGACGGGCGAGCTGATTACGGGTGGGTACGTCGCGTTGACGCCCGTGGGGCGTACGCTGATGCTGCCTGGGGCGCAGCTGGCAGCGAGGATACGCCCGTTTTCGGACGCGTAGGCGCTGACGAATTCCGTGCCGGTGCGATCGAGAAAGTCGAACCATACGATGGAATACGGGCCGACCCGGCCGTGGCCCCAATACCAGGACGCAACGTTTTTGGTAAAGGGCTGGTCGCTCCAGTTCTGCCGAAATGTTAGCTCCATGGACTCTGATCGGGGTTGGAGCCCGAAAATTGAATGGACGGACCTTGTCGTGGTAGCCGGTGCCTGTGAACGCCAGGCCCGCGCCGTTGATCTCCAGGTTGACGACGGCAGCGGAATCTGGAACGGCGTTGGCCCACCCAATGTGCGGGCCCACCTCGAGATTCTGTCCCGCGCTCACAGGCCCACATGGGTAATGCGCAGGGGCGGGCTATTAATTGAAGGAAAGTTACGACATCTCCATGGGAGTATGTAAAAAAACAGACGCACCGATGGGAAAGTAATTGTACCCTTGACGCCTGCCGCGGGAGCGTCAATGTTGATGACATACTCTCGGGTGTACGGATTGCTTGTCCAGCTGAAACCAGTTCCGTGCCAGTCACCGCAAGAGCTATCGCCGTCGGTGGTGACTGTAGCACCTTGTTCGCCGTTAGCAATGGCTTCCCAGAGGGTGCCATTTGGGTAGGAGACCCAGATGCGTGCGACGGTGATGGTGTCGGCGGGGTCGAGGAGAGGGAACGCGGGTTGGGAGCTTGCGAAGAAGGTGACGACGACAGAGGCGAGCATGGAGGGATCGGTGGAGACGACGTCAAAGTACCACCAGTCAAAGGCAGAGCCGTTTATGGGTTGCACCATGAGCCCATCGAGCCCGGTAGAGCTGGCGGTGAACTGGGCGACGCTGGTGCCATTTTGGAGGGCGGAGGGTATGTGGAAGACTTTGGAATATGCGATGGAGACGGTGGCGAAGGCCGTCCAGAGCGCGCCGAGGAAAGATGTCGGCGAAAAGCGGACCATGGAGAAGAACAAGGAACGAATGTGGGGGAGAAGCAAGGTTAAAAACAGTTGCGGGCGGTGATGGAGCGGTTAGTTCATTTTCTTTCGATCAATGATAACAACAAACGGCCCCACATAATAAGAGGACAAGGCAGGCCGGCTAGAATGTTCAGGAGCGGCGCACAATAGAAGACAAAAGATGGTTCGTTTCATCTGGAGCGGAGTGATATAATAGTCAGTGATTCGTATACGAGTCTCCGATGCGTGACGGCAAATTTGAAGAAACGGTTAACTTGAAGGTTGAAACACAGGGTCAGAAAGTCCCGTTCAGGCTGCAAGTTCGCACCGGCCAAAGTTACGAGCCTTCTATTCTCTTCTATCAGTGTCACACCCATGTATGCGCCAGCTTTACGTTGCTGGAAGCGATGTCAGTGTCGGCTGGATTCTGGCCAACTAATTTTGGTCAAATCCAGCCAGGTACGGTAAGTACTAGTACTATTATACGTACGAAGTTACGAGTCTAATACGACGGCTCCCTTGTTACTTACGGTGCGCTGAGTCTTTTGGCCTTGATCGTGTCCGGTCTCAGGCTTGAAAGTGGATTACAACGCTTGTTCCTCGATGGACTGAGACTCGGATGCACAACCCAGCCGGATGATATGTCGAGTCCGGCTGGCGGTTCCATTTGGCCCAGAGATTGCTTTCAGCTGGATTCCACTGCAGCTGGGTTTCCGAACCTTCGTATCTCCGCTCCGTGGCGGCAAAGAAACGGGAAACTTGAAAGTTGAAACATGGCAGGGTCAGAAAATGTCTTCCTCTGCCTGATTCACCGAGCGCCGATCCTCCGTGGATCATCGGCGAACCGGGGCAACTGTGATACGCCACAAGGTGCCAAGGCAGCACTCTAGAATTGAATCCTATTCTTGTAAGCTCTTCTGAAATGTGCAGACTCGATCCTAGCAATCAGTTGTCACGACGGAATTCACCCTGCCGGCTTGCCGTAGTATCTTTGGTATGTTTTTCTGCTTCCGCCATGATCAACCGTACGCGTACTAATGCCACAAATTCTGGGCATACAGTTTGGTTCCTTTCATGCGAAGAAGTTCGGATTCTCCTGGGTAACCATCACTGGTCCTCGAGAAGCGGACCATGGAGAAGAAGAACAAGGAGCTTCAGGGAAGCAAGGTTAAAAACAGTGGCGGGCGGTGATGGAGCTAGTTCATTTTCTTTCGATCAATGATAACAAAAAACGGCCCAAACGGCCCCACATAATACGAGGACAAGGCAGGCCAGCTAGAATGTTCAGGAGCGGCGCACAATAGAAGACAAAAGATGGTTCGTTTCATCTGGACCGGAGTGATATTCAGTGATTTCAATCTCCGTTCCGTTGTGGCGAAACTCGTCAGCATTTCAACCTCCGCTCCGTTGTGGCGAAACTCGTCAGCGTTTCAATCTCCGCTCCGTTGTGGCGAAACTCGACAGCTCATGACAAAACATAGGTCAGAGAATCCAGTTCAGGCCAAGTTACGAGCCTTCTAACCTACAAGTTCTGTCCATACAATTATTTGGTTCCCATGCCTTCAAGCAAAAATGTCCCGATTCTCCCGAGTAACCATGACTGGTCCTCGACCTGGAATCGACGTCAAGAAAATCGGAACATCCACACGGGCCTCGAGATTGCCTGGCTTGAGCCCGCCGTGGAAGATGTCGTTTAAACCTCCGGCGGCAGAGGCAGCCATGAGCTGCAGTGGATCCGCCGGACTGAACCGTTTGTAATCCACCGACCGATAATTCCAGGCGGTGGAGAGGACGACGAGGATGCTGAATAAAGCGATGATCGTGCCGGGGATGAGCGCTGCGAATGCAGCGTCGGAAGTGTGCTGCCATCCAAAGGACCTGATGAGGAAGAATCCGCTCCTGTTCGTGGCCAAGTTGTCTGGTATTCCGTTTTGAAAAACCTCGCCTTGCGCGGAGATGCAACCGCGCATCACCTAGTAATGTGGGTTGGAGAGGAATACAATTATGGGGGAATTTCTCACAGTACCGCTGTATTCAGCGACGGCGGCAATGTAGAACTCGAGGGTGCAAAGTATGTCGTCGTCATCAAACTGGTTGTTGCTCTCGTCAAAGTGTTGTAGGGACAAGTTGAGCTCATCACCCATCACATTGCTGGAGATTCCCTGAGCGGAAGACATCATCTGTTGAAGAGCAGAGACAGCCGCGAGCCCGGCTGGCCCCATGGAATCTTCCTGGACAGGCTGGACATCGTAACGTGGGTCGGTGTTTATGGTTGGGTCGAACGGATCCACGTCGGTGTAATTGACGCCCACGGAGATTATTAAGGGAGACATCGTGCATGAAACGGGCTTCAAGAACGCGTACTTCCCCGATGATTGAAAGGTCAATGCTGGGAAGGCGTGAATATGAGCCGCACGAAAAATGTGGCCCCGTCACCCACTGTAGTTGTTGCCTTGTGCACACGCAACCATCAGAACATAGTTGGCCTCATCTCCCAGCGTGTACGCGGTGCTCGAGCCGTCTAGATGCACGAAATCAAAGCCTGGTCTGGAGAACGAACGAGCACGAACTGCCAATGGGGTGGTCGCAGTTTGCGTCCAACTGAGAGAACGTGATATTCCCATTCTGGTTTCCGCTGTTCCAGTCCGCCACCGAGTCCGTTGTGAGGTTGGCCGCAGATGATGCCGTATCCGGGTCCTGGAATTGACATTCAACATCAACGGTGAATCCTCAAGCAAGTATCAGCAATTTTTCATCTGTTCAATCAGATCGGTCACCTTGTTGAGTCATATTATAAGTCGCGTCCAGGCGGTCCAGGTCATCCGACAAACCCAAGAGAGTTTCCACCGTAAAACCACCCGGAATCCACTTACTATTCGGGAACCACACGCTGGAATTCAGATCTGGTATTGTCATCGGGAGGACGCCCCCTGCCAAGGAAAACGTTAGGAGAGGAAGCAAACTGTAGGACAGAGGACGGCGTACAAGTTTCGATGTTGAATGTCTGGTCCATGACAGTCAACGACGAATTCCGATCGTCAATAAAGTTGGACTTCAACAGCGCAAACCCGCTGTCTGTCAGACCCACACCGAATGCGGGCAGCATTGCTGTCACACAGATGAGGAGAATACACGACGAGCGATTATTGTGCTCACAGCTCTTGCCGATACAAAAATCAAGGTCGCCACTGGCTTGGTACGTGCGAAGCTCCGGGTTTGCGAGATCGAGTTCACGTCCAGTTACAAATACCTGGATAAAAATCTGCGTCGGAGTCAAGAGTGTATTCCACCTGCAAAGGGATCTGAGGTCAGAGTGCGGCGAGATTGGATAGAGTATACTCACGCAGATACTTGAACGCCGGTGAGGAAGATGAAAACAACAGACGCTAGCGCCCATTTCCATCGGCGGGTGTCGTTGATGAACGATCCGGCGGAAAGCGCTACCGTTGAAGTGAATTTCGAGAGCAGCATTCCTCGCACGCTATAGAGGTGCAAGGTAACCGCATATTGAAGGCCGCAGGCAAAAAGACTGGAAAAGAATCAACCAGAGGTTGTCTAGATAAGCGAGTCACTGACAATGTAGACCCTTTGGCAAGGGCTTACAGAAACTGCCGCACTGCCGCACTGTCGCCGCAGCAGCTACCGCACTGGACCGCGTGGTGCCGCACTGATGTCACACTACCGCAGTGCGGTAGTTTGCTTAAAGGTAAGTAGTACCAAACTGAAAATGAGATGAATGCTTCACTTTGTAGCCTGCTACCCTAGGACTCTCTCTGCGGTGCCCGTTTTCCCAGAGAGCAAGTCTTTCGTGAGTTAAATCAATTTTAATCAACATTAGCTAAAGTGGGTACTACGAAGTTGAGCCTGTTTCAAACGGCGGAGGGCAGCCAAATTTGTTGAAATGGGTTCTAGGGAAGCTATTGTATGTTTGCTGAATCCAAATGCCTCCGAGACTAACACAGGCCTTCCTCGTTCTACTGCCAGTACATAAGTAGTTCAGTTCAGTCTTGACTCTGAGAATTTCGATGTTCAAACTTCAAATGACATGTCGCAGCGACAGTACTTGATACGGTCCAGTCGTTTCGAGCCCGCATCTAATCTTCTCTGTAAAAGCCTCGGGACTAGTCAACAAATTGATTTTTGGGTGATGGTTTCGCGTTGTGTCACCTTGTTTGGTACGCGCTCCTTATCCTCAACCACCACCATCGTCGAGATAGTCCTGGGCCCGGCGGACCACACTCCCGAATACTGTAACAGCACTTCCCTCCACTCTCTGGGATCTTCCCTCAAGCAGGGCTGAGTCCGATCGAATTCCAACCTTCGGTTTTCCATTGGCCCTGTCTGACCTTGCTTCGTCCCTCCCTGACTCGACTACAGGCTTCCGGTTGCTCCCTTGCTAAATCTTACCTGAAAACGTTGCCAGATTGATCTCTATACGATTGATCTTGGATCCAGTTCGGAGTATTGGCCTAGAGTTACTGAGGAGTCGAGGGCTGCGGTTGAAGATGTTGGGGAGTTCATTCCGCTCGATTGCCACCCTCCTATGGCTCAGGTATTCGTTCGCGTTCCAGTAAGTACTCGCTGATCGGGGAAAAAGCAAGGTGTAAACATTGAATGCGCAAGGAGATGAACTTGAAATTGACTGGGCCGGTGGCACCAACTCGCACCGGCTTTTTGCTCGAAAGCAGGGGCCGCGAAACTGCCGTAACTGATGCTGTGAGCGTCAGATTAGTCGAAACGATCACAAAACTGATTATCTGGGTGACCCGAGGGGAATTACGCCCTCAGAACAGCTGCCACTTTGTTCGACACACTTGCTTACAATTGATTTATCTCATGTTTGAACGTTCGCACTCGGAAACGGTCAACGGCAAGTTGAGTGAGGACAAACCATCTATCCAATGGGGTCCATGTCTCGAGAGAGAGAAAATTAGACTGAGGTGCGGCAATTTACAACTGCTGCTGCGCTGTCACACTGCCGCACTGTCACGCCGCTTAGGTACCGCACTGCGCTGCGGCAGTTACCGATTTGCCGCAACTTCCAGAAAGTTGCCGCAGCTTTTTCGTTCAGCTGCCGCACTGTCAGTGGTACTTTGCCGCAGCTGACCGCAAGGTGCCGCACTCGACTGACTTCAGTATGTAAATATAGTTGAAAAAATTGAGGATCTGTGTTCGATTTTGGGTTCTTTGGGACTGGAGATACAATACCTCTAGATGCATAGGTGATTCATGCAGGGGGAAGACTCCAAGTGTGTGAATCCCAGTCCAAAAACAGATGAAACCGGCTCAAATGCGGGTTCTTTGCGACGTGAGATACGATGGCTCTACCTACAAGAGTTCAACATGCACAGGGAAGGTTCAACCACATAATATACCTTGCTGAGAATTCAACTACCGCAGCTGCGTGCCGCACCACTACCGCAACTACCGCTGCGGCAGCAGTGCGGTAGTTTCTGTAGGCCCCTTTGGCAAGGGCTGTGGACACCAAAGTAACAAATAAGGTCACTGGGCGCGGATTCATCTCCACCCAATAGGCATTGTCAGAGGAAAGAGGGATGGATCCTCGATAGTGAACAATGCCAAAGAATCCCCATGCAAAGACCAGCAATGCAGTCTGTCCCAAGACTACGGCGTAGGGAGAGCCAAAGATTCGGAAAAAGAGGTTCATTTTACAGGACGCGACCTGTTGTATGACCAAGGGTAGAATGAGAAGGCAAGGAGACGCAGAGGACTGGGTTCCGACTTATGTATCTTCCATTTGGCGCCCAAGGGTCGCCTCCATCGAAGCCTCCCGCCTGGGTGCACTGCGGAATACGCCGATCTTCCGAGCGTCAGTCTGTGGTCAATGCGTTACTGTATTTTATCGCTCACCGTGTTTGCAATCGCGCCCGGCGCGACTCTGATTTTTCGGCCCAAAGGTGGCATTAGTACGGTCGACGATGGCGGAAGCAGAAAGCATACCAACGATACAACGGCAAGTCGGCAAATTGAACTCCGTCGCGACAACTATATGCTAGGATGGAGTCTGCATATGACAGAAGAGATTACAAGAATAGGATTCAATTGTAGACTGCTGCCTCGGCGCCCTGTGGTGTATCACAGTTGCCCCGGTTCGGCGCTGGGTGATTCAGGCACAAGAAGAATTCAGCCCATGGAACCACCGTGCACTTGGCCACAAAATTGTCAGTCCAACTTCAGATTCAACTTCAGAACTCACACAACAGTCCATCCACCACGCTGGTCCCATCCACCGCAGGCAGCGCCGCACGTAAGTGAATACAGGTCCCGCACACGGCAGTCGAACATTGAAGCCAACAACCATCAGATTCAGACACGCCCTGTTACTTCGCAGGCCTGTGCCCGTGTGATCGCTAACTCACGTATGGCATGCCCTCAACTTGCCCTTGAGCGCTCGTTTTCGGGTAATGTCTGCTTCCACGACGGCTAACGGTGTAGATGGTAGGAATCCGTCGATCGACAGTGGTTGTCCCGTTCTCGTCGCGAGAGGGTGCTATCGTGGAAATGTCCGGGAATGGAGGCTTGTTCATCGGGTCGGCGGTGGATGGACGTTGACTGAACCGTCTTGAATCAAAATTGGCTTCATGTACTTACCATAGTTAGCTGGGGAGATCACAAGCATCAAATCGCAGTAACCACGAATTCATTTGGTTCTTGTCCTTTTCGAGGCTGTAAAGAACGCATAATAAACAGTCAAGTTAGTCCCTTTGCAGAATATCAAATGGAGAACACACCAAAGCTCTAGATCTACTTCATTTCTTCGGAGGTCCCATCTTCCGAATGAGCATCAACAGCGTATCCGCGCAATACGGCTTCTCTCCCTCGCAGATCTTCTTCGTCATCTCGTCCAATCCTTCCGTGGCCTTGTCAGAGAAGTTGGACACGAGGATCCCGACTTGCAATTCTTGAATTGCCGGGTAGCTGTGCGAAATACGTGATGTGAGAGGAAAGGAAGATCGACATGAAGAAGAAGATATGCTTACACGGAGGTGAAAGATGAAAATACTTCTTGAAGGATGTTCTGTTCGGACAGGTGCGAAGAGATGGACGCTAAGGCGAGCGCTTGGAGATCTTCCAGACCCAGCTTCGAAGAATCAAACAGCTGGATGAGCGTGGAAACAGGGAGGTTCACCTTGTCTGCCAACCGATACATTGATTTGGGCGAGCAAGTCGGCCCGACCACCACGCTCTCCTGTAGCTCTTGCGACTTGAGGGTGCGGAAGTGGACTCTGCCGGTGTATAGGAAGTACAGGAGAGCCTTCCACCTGCGTGCATCCGTTAGTCGGATAAATAAGGGATCAGGAAAACACGGTACGTCTTGAACGCGGTGTCCTTGAGGACCAGAACGCGGCCATTCCGAACACCTAGCCCAGGCTTCACTTTGTCCTTCGTTTCCGACGTTGGGATGAGTTCCATCTCGTCGGTTTCTTGATCCGAGTCAAGGTCGCTGTCCGACTCGTATCCGTACTCCGTAAAACGATCCTGCTCCGCTTGGTGCTTGTCCAGATCGACGATGGCGGACTCGGAAAACCCGTGTCCATCCAACACTATCGCAATCAGCATTCCAAATGACAGATTGCGTGGGACACACACTAGCATCGAGATCATCGGAGAAGCCGCGCAAGAGGGAGGTCTTGGCGAATAGGGGAAGAGGGTGAGTCACACCATCTGCGCCTCTGCGGCTGAAGGCGTAGAATTTGACGTCGACGAGCTCTTTGCCTGTCAGCGTGTCCTCGAGCGCACCCTCCATCCGGGGCTCCAGCGTACGAGGTAAGCTGAGCCCCAGGGTTGAAGCAAACGCCGTCGTGATCGAGATAGTCGGGATCGCCGCGTTGCTTGCATACACAAAGGACGCGAGAGATAGATTAGTCGAGCCGTTGGGGAGGGAGTGCTGGATGGGCTTGTCTCCAGCCGAACTCGGGTCAGCGATGAGGTGCTCCGTCTGGATGGTGAAGGAGACGACACCGTACGACCCGGACTTGACCAGGTGGGGATCAAAAAAGAGTTGGATCTTGAACGAATCTACGTTGTTCCCAGCGCTGTCAACGACCACAGCTGGCGCGGATTGTTGGTCGATGCGGAAAGAAAAGCGCCACCCGAATCCGCAGAGAGGCGTGTACAGGATGCCAGCACCGACTGGGGCAGGACGATGAAAACCCGGTGTCGAGTCCTGTAAAGTGATTTTGAAGCTCGACACGATGCCAGTAGGTCCCCAGGTCTCGTTGAATTTCTCCATGATGAGTGAGTCAAAGAAAGAGCTCGCGTGGCTGTGTTTTTGATCCGTGCCATCACTCCTTTTTTTTCCGACCACGAGCATCTTATCTGCCTCCCTGCTAATCCTGCTACGTTGTGGTAATTGTCCTCCTTGCTTGGGGCTCCTCTCACTGAAAATTCACCAGCGAATGCCTCTCCCATTTCCTCAGGAGCTCATCGACAAGACCATCGACTCCTTGGCGGAAATCGTGCCGCTTCGACCATGGGAGATAGCCAAGTGCGGCCTAATATCTCGAGCATGGGCCAAGCGCAGTCGATTCCATCTGTTTCGCCGTGTCTGCTTCGGCGCAAAAGAGTCCAGACTGTCCGCGTTCGTTGACATCGTCGGCGCCCGCCCGAGCATCCTCTCAATCATCCGACACATCGAGTTGTGCCTCGGGGATGAGCCATTCGAGAAATCGATCCTCGAACGGATAAACCCCTGTCCCAATCTCGCGTCCGTGCGCATCTACGTGATGGCTTCGCAGAGCACCGGCACTCAAGGTGTGGATGCTCGATTGGCGGACCTAAGCCCCCAGTTTCTCCTCTGGTCGCAATCATCTTCCGCCTCCGTTTCTCGGCTGGCTCTCGAACGCTTCGACACAGGACGACGCGTGCCGCTGTCCGTGAACACAGTTTCCCAGATTTTATCAAGCTTCCCATCCGTCCAATTCCTTTCACTCGGCGATGAATTCAATATTGAGGATGTTGGGTCCGTTTCGATCTCCTTTCCCCCTGGAATGCGCGATTTGACGATATCCGGCCGCGCATTCCCACCTGTGATTTTTGCCCGCCTCATCGCACACCCCTCCATGTCACACATCACTTCTCTGGCCCTGTATCAACTTGATTTGGCGGACAGGTCTATCCAAGCATACTTCCGACGCGCTGGATGCCGCCTGGAGTCCTTGACATTGGACTCGTTTCCCAACAATGCTAACTCCGGTAATTCAACTACTCGGGCTCCTTCTCCTCGCTCTTAATTAACTCTCATCTAGCAGACGCCCTCCAATCCGTCCTCCAATACACCACTACGAATCTCCGGGACTTTACATTCCATGCAAAGCGTCCAAGACAGATACTAGGCGTCCTATCATGTCTCCCTCCCTCGGACTGGATCTGCATCACGCTATTTGTCGCCGCGTTTAATGACGCAGACATACCCTGGGCCAAGCTCGACGATGCGCTATCGGACGATCGCTTCGCTCGTTTACGGACGTTCAGAGTGCAGCGTAGGCTGGCGGGGCCGGGACCGTATAACCAACAAAACCTCGTCACTTCGCGATCGCGGCGCTGGATGCCGCGAGCCAATGAGCGCGGGATACTCGGTGGATCGGTCTTTGGTTGACAAAGTACTCTAGTATCATTTCGTTCCATGTGAGTCCCTCCGGTGACGGCCCGCCGGACTTGGACCTGAGAATTCCGCTTCAGATCGAGACGCTTCTGGACTTTGCTGGACTCGAGAAGGCAAGAGAATGAGTTGGAAATACACCTACATCCAAAAAGAAGAACAAGAACAAGAAGAAGTCGAAGCTAAAATTTTTGAATGGCATCTCATTGGTTGGCCAAGCATCGCGGGAGAGACTCGGAATCGCTGGCCAATTGGGCAATGCCAAAGACATGCATGCTTCTCGACGTGCGCAGAAAAGAGACCCCGAAACACACACGGTCGACGTGAGCCACAGCTTTGGGTCCAAGTTGCACAGATAAGCAGGTGCGGCAGTCCTCGAGGCAGACGGCAGCGACATGAAAAGAAGCCACTTTCGGGCTTCTGCTGCATGAAAAAAGAGAAGTGCTATTTGCAGATGGCTTCGCGAACCGTCGGAGTTGAAAAAATGAACCTCGAAACTCCAGGTTTTGTACACGATGGCCAAGCTGAATACTTACTATCAGCCTCTTTACCGCTCGCCTCCAGCTTTACCGTGACCCTCAATTGAACCCAGGCTGCCTTGGAATAATTCAACACCGACCTCGGTCACGTCGGCCGATTTTCTCCGCCCTTGCGAATGCCGTCCAATGCCGAGCCTCGAGGCGGATTCGTATTACGGGCTTCCTTTCTTCCGCGCTTCTTGTGCGTCGATCCCAAATTATAGCCCCTTCGACTGTCCTTGAATTAAAAACAGAGGCTTCCTTACTTCCTCTTCCTGGGCGTCACTTCCAAAATTACAATGCTTCTTTGAATATGGAAAATGTATATAACGCCCCTGGGGCGCTCTCCTCCTCCTCAGCTCCTACCATGGAAAACAACACCTCTCCTCCCTACTTCGCAAAGGGTGCCGACGGGCAGTATCACCCGGTCTGGAATTTTCCCGTCCACGATAGTCAACCCGCAGCACCGGCCCTCCCTGCAGCTGACGACGGGGCCAATTCTGGAAGCGACACTAATTTCGATTCCGACTCCGACTCCGACACTCACTCCGACACCAACACTGACACCAATCCCAACTCCGACACTCACTCCGACTTCAAACCCGCTCCTATCCCACACAAGAACAACGGCACCAGCGGGCGCCCCGCCGAGAATGGAAAACGGTATGTTTGATCGATTTCTGTCGACCGACCCGTCAACTTATTCTCTTCAGCGCTTTGAATCGTGCACAGAGAGCATTGTGCAGGGTTCTCGTTCAAAAGCACAAGATCTCGCACACGGCTGTTGAACTTTTACTCCAACAGTCCGAGTCCCTAGTCAGAAAAGCGGTTGCCAACGGGTACACTCCGCCGGATAACCTCCAGAAAGACCCCGACTCTGGTCACATTCCACGCGGGTTTCCGCACCTTGTTAAAAAGGTCTGACGCCCCCTTTTCTCGCGGTTGGATGCATGATTGACTGATGACTTGCAGTTGAGACGGATCGAGCGTACTGTGGGCAGTCTGAGTACTACCTGGGTCACGCCTCGAGCCCACAAGAGTTGCAAGACGGCTAGGCCAGGCTCCCTTTCGATGTCCCGCACCATGTCCCCCGGACGTCGTCCCGCCATGAATCGCCGTGAGTTTGGGTCCAGGCCCTTCCCTGCCAGCGCCACACCGTCGACATCTTCTTCGATCTCCACAAACGTCCACGGCATCATCTCCACCGATTCTCACCCGAGTACACTCACCGCCGCAGATAAAACCTCCCACCTATACGGCTTTGTGGGGCATAACTTCTCGGCTGAAGATCAAGACGCGGTATATTTGGAGCTCGTCGGCGCTGGTATCAACGATCACATGTTGCACATTGTGGCCCGTGCGTCGAAGGAGAAGCTCGAGAAGTTTGTTGTGGAGAAACTGCCCGCTCTCAATGCGGTACATCAGTTGTTGTTGTTGGATGCGTTGGAAAGGCTTGAGTGAAGTTCTGTTGAAATCGAGAGGCGGTTTTCTTGCAGCATGTAACAGTAGTTTCCGATTGATATTGTATGTAACAGTAGTTTCTGATTTGATTTGGTGCCGAGGTCGAAATATGATATCACGAGATCCGAATGACCCGCCATCAACCTGCAACACTTGAACGTTTGAACCTCTGAGCGGACGAGGCGAAAATGATTTAATCCAACCGACTTTTGTCGGTGCACGCGCAGCGAGTACTGCATTGTGACAATGTCATGACTGGAGGGCGGAGAACGCCACTACCATGACACAAGGCCTTGTGTGGCACCGCGGCCCGCCTTAAGGCTAGAAGTACCGGCAAAGTCAAGGCAAAGTTACCATTCAATTTATCACGTTTTAGACTCACGTCCCAAATGCCATACTCAAGTCTACTTGAGAGCCCCGGACGAATTCAGAACGACGCTTTTCCCCCATGTCCACTTCCCCGCGTTTTCTCGAAATCGGCCCCGACGGACTCTACCACCCGGTGTTGCACCCGCCCACCGCCTTCAGCGCACGTTCTTCGGTTCGGGCCAAAGACCCAGCAGCAGGCAAGTCAAAATCGCGCCGCTCTAGCGGAGTGAAAAAACGCCAAAAACTTGGGGAGACTCGACGCAAGTGAGTCCAATCGCGGTCAAAATGTAACCGTCTTCCAATCGTCTGGCAGCCGGAAGGCTCTCACTCGCGCCCAGCGAGCCCTATGCCGAGTCCTCGTCACAAAACACGACGTTTCACCATCAGCCGTTGCAAAGGAGTTTGGATGGGCGCGTAGCACGATAAACCGAGCCGCCAGAAACGATTACAGTCCCCCCGACAAGGACGCCGATGCCCTGCATCTCCCCGAAAATTTCGCTTTAATCCTTGAGAAGGTCGTCATTCCTCTTCTTGAATCTCCGAGTCCAAGCCTCAATCGTTTCTCTAGCTGAAGGGCGACGACTCCGATGAGTCAGATGATGAGGGGAGTTCGAGTCGCTCAAGCTCGATTTCGACGACCAGGTCTGTCAAGGTGCAGTCTTCTTCGACTTCGACACCGCCCAGCCCACGCACATCTCGCAATGCCAGCACCGCCGCGCCTTCCAGGTCCACCTCCACGCCTTCGGTCACGGTGTTATCCCGGTCGCCATCTCCTGCACCCGCACCCGAATTCACCCTGGTCACCACAAAGGCCGACGACGCCTTCCTCAAGGATTTCGTCCGGACCCACATATCGCTCGACCCGAAGTGGTGCTTGGCACTCAAAAAGGCGGGGTTCACCAAGGAAAACTTGGTCCGCATGGCACGCTTCCCGAAAGCCAAGATCGCCGAGTTCATTGCGAGCAAGTTTCCTGAGATGAACGAGGTACAGAAGTTTTTCTTCGCCGAGGCGGTGGGGCAGCTTGGGATTATTGATGTCTGAGATGTGTGTCCGTGGTGTGCGGGAGGGGAAAGTCGTATTTCTTGAGCTTCGTGTTTACAGTAGCCCGATTGTGAATCTATAGCACGTCTTTTATTCCCTAGATGAGGTTTCGTCCATGTGCAGTCGAGGGCGCCGCGAGATGTTACTAGGACGGCCTTGAGTTGAATGGCCCAGAACGAGGCGGAGATCTCAAGCGGCGGTAAGCATGGCGTTGTAGAATCCTCAGGCCTCAGTTTCCGACATGATGAGCGTGGTGGTCAAGGGGAATGTGGCTGTGGATCCGGATCATCGGACTTCGTGCGCCGAATCCTTGCCGAGATGATGAAGCAATAAACAAGGAAGCGCCATACTCTTAGGCCATTATCCTACATACATCCGCCCAAAAAAGAACGAAGAAAAATTGGACTACATCCCTTCCAACGCCTCTCCGAAAAGGAATTTTTCAACTGGTGTCATGCCCGGGAAAGTGTTTGCAATGAATGCGTCCACTTTGTGACCCTTGACCCTTTAAAGGTTGACCCTCGTTATTTCCGCCATGCGTCGCATCGTCTCCTCGGTGAAGCCGGCGTTGTCGAGCTCTTCGACCCATTTTAGTTCCAGTGGAATGCTCGCGACGAAGTCGTTCAGGAAGGAAAACCGTTCATTGGCACTGGTCGTCTCGGATGGCGTGACCCAGTCGATTTCGAGACGCGTATAAATCCCCTCGGCGCGAAGCTAAATTTTCAAATCAGCAGTTCACGGTTTCCAAACGACGTGATCCACGCAACTCGTTCACAATCGCATCCGTATTTCCTGGGAGATAGTTGTCCACATCCTCGTCCGCAGGCACGTAGCGGTTCTGAGCGGCCAAATTGATCGTTCCGTATCTCCACCCCAACCTGCGGCTGAGGACAGTCAGCTGGATTTTGTGCGTGTTGACGAGCTCCCTGCACAGCGCTCTTTGTTTGCGATTCAAAGCAGGGCTGATGAAAATGTCAGATGGCAAGTCCAACCGCCGGAAGTACTCACCGGCGACCCCGACGGTTCTTGGACTGGATGGCAATGGGGGGCTGCACGCCGGCCATGTGAGAGTGTGTTGAAGAGAGACTTATGAGGGTGTGTTTGTTCACTGCGCGGTTTTCTTTGTATAGGCCGAGACCAAGTTCTAGAAGATTCCATGGAGCATTCCCAGGAAACAGGATGTCTTTTCTTGGGAAAGAAAACTCACAGTGCCCAAAGCAAAGCCTCGTGGTCCGCCTTCTCACCGCAAAGTTAAAATTCCATCAATCAATTGGACGACTTCCATACGCCTCAATTCAAACGATTTCCAGGCCCCACATATAAGATCCCTGAACGACGGGCGATCTCTCTCTCCCCTCCCCTCCCATGCCCACTGCCTCTCGCTTTCTTGAAATCGGTCTCGACGGACTCTACCACCCAGTTTTGAACCCGCCCGCTGCCCTCGCCGCCCTTCCTATGGCCCATGATCGTCAATCCTCGGTAGATGGGGTCGAGAAGGAGCCCGAAAACGAAAACGTACCGCGAGGCCCCATCGTGCAAATCAAGAAACTTGGAAGACCGCGGAAGCTCGCAATCGTCAGTACTCGGTGAGTCCAACGTCGCTCAGGATATGATCATCTTCCAATTGTCCACCAGGCGGTCTCTCGATCGCGCTCAACGGGCCTTGTACCGAGTCCTCGTCAGCGAGCACGGCATTGGGCCTACGGCCGTTGCACGAGAGTTTGGATCGACCCTAGGCATTGTTTGGAGAGCCGCAAAAAACAAGTACAGTCCACGCGACAAGGACGCCGACGCACCCTATCTTCCCGCAAACTTCGCGTCAATCTTGAACAAGGTAAGTAGTTGGTCGCTGTTTTGATCTTGAGTCGATGACTGAATCGTCACCCAGCTCAAAGCAGACGATTCGGATGATGAGGAGACCCCGAGTCACTCGACCTCGATCTCGACGACCAAACATGCAATGATGCTGGTGCATACAGTTCGCCTCGCGACTCCATCTCTCCGAAGAGCTAACAACTCCGGTCGCAGAGGTCTACCCCTCGCAAGGGCGTGCGTAGCTCCACGCGTCTCCGCCCCAAGTCCGATTCCCCTTCGGCATCGACATCCCTCAGCGCGCGCAAATCTCGCAGAGTCAGCACCGCGGCGCCTCGCAAACCCACCCCCACGCCCTCAATCCCATCGTCGTCGCCTTCTCCCGCGCCCGACTCGGACTTCGCCCTGGTCACCACAGACGTCTCGGACCACGAATTCCTCCAGAATTTCGCCAAAACGCACATCTCGCCTGACCCCAAGTGGTGTCTTGCGCTCGAAAAGGCGGGGTTCACGAAGGAGAATATGGGTCGTATGGGGCGTTTCCCGAAGGATAGGATTGTCGAGTTCGTGGCGAGCAAGTTTCCCGAGATGAGTGATGTGGAGCAGTTTTTCTTCGTCGAGGCGGTTGGGCAGCTTGGTGTTTGAAATCGTTGGGAGGAAAGGAATTTCTTGAGCTAGTTGCGTGCATGTGTGTACAGTAGTCCAAGTGTGAATTTGAAAGCGCGCATTGCCAGAGGAAAGTATGTGGATTGACGGATACAGACTGCCTCTTCACCCATCCGATGAATGCTATTGAAAGAATCAAGCAACTGGCGATATCCGAACCACAACACCTTTCATTTGCCTAAATACGAGATACCTGGACGTCACCATGTATTCCGCTCACGCAGAATGTCCCGCTAGCATCCTGAACGCCGCCCCATTATTATTCTCGGCACGCAGATCGAACGACCACGGTTTGACTGTGCCGTCATTTTTAGTGGGATAATACAAGAGCTCGTCCTCACGGGGAAGCATGCGGCTGACGACTTCCTCAGGGACCGCGCGAGACACGGGCCCCATCAGTTTTAAGACGCGGAGGTGTATGGTGTTTGGATCATGAGGTGAAACCTCGAACTGTGCGTGTCCCCTTCCTAGAAGGGCTGAGCAAGGAGAGGAACGGGTTAGATGCACTTACCAGCGAACGGGCGAATCAGCTTGCCTCCCACACGCGAGACGAACATATGATTCAACTTGAGTTCGGCAGAGCGTTGCGGGGCTGTGTTGGTAGGTACGACGTGGAGGAACACACCGCTGGAAAGTTGACGGAAAAATGCTGCTGCAAACCGAACATCATAAGCGGGGATCCCTCCGTGCGTCTTGCCCAGCCGCGTTTGCCATTCTGGATTCAGGCGTGAGGAATCCCTCGTGGAGAAGCGCCGCGCGGAGGGCGGGGTACGAGATGGCTGCTTGTCCAACAAGAACTTGCCATGGGAGGCCGTTGGGCAGGAGGAGATCATGGCCTGTGGCGAACGACGATGGCGAAGGTGATGGTGTGCAGCGGAACCGGACGCTCGAGGCTAGAGACGGTAGACCGGGTCGTGGGGCGCAGTAAAAGAAGCCTCGTCGAAATAATCGGATACGAGGAGCGATTCGGGTTTCAAGGTTGATATGGGCCAGCCTCGATGGTGTCCCTTTGCTGCGCAATTGTTTTTAGAATCAATTGCATCGGATCAGGAGATGGCCCGGAGAGTGCTGTGGCGACGAATGCCAGAGGAACAGTGTCTCGAAGCTTTGGGCATCATATATACAGACGATGACAGCTTCCAGGTTTTACGAGGACCCGCCAATTTTCGCGGCAAGGATGAGCTGGTATCGTCAGAGCCAATGCCGAAGAGAGTGAGGACTCGTCTGAATGCGCGGAGGGTCCAAGGCCCCTAGGAAAGGACGAGCGCGCTCGGGCTCGGAGTCGGTGTAAGTAATGCTGTGCGGGAGCGGCAGAGTCGAGGTCCGAGGAGCCCACACCCAACACACGCAGAACAGAAATGGTCGACGAAACGGAAGAGAAGAGCGAGCGACCAAATACACGTCATTAACCCTTCTCGGATCATATTTCGAGCTTCTTGGACTTGACTCTGTCGCTGAATTCTCCAGGTTTCACAAAGTGAGGCCGCGTCGGACACCAGCGCTTTTCACGAGTTCCATTTGCTGATTTTCGGGCGGCAGTGTACCGGTGATGTCGGCTTCTTGAGGTTACCGAACCCGAGCATATCATTCGCCGCAGACGACTTGTCTCTTTTCCCCACACACCCAACACGATGTCTGACCGTCTTGCTCAAGTCTCGCAGCACCTCTCCACCTCCCATGGCCGTGGCCTCCTTGCGGGTGAGGTCGCCATCATCACTGGTACGTACCCGATGCCGTTGCTCCCACCGTCGACTGACGTGGCGCTCAGGTGCGGGCCAGGGTATTGGCCGGAGTGCTGCCCTCATCTTTGCTCGTGAGGGTGCCAAGGTTGTCATCAGCGAGTACGTCGTGCTCACCTCCCTCCGTCGCCGACTGACACGTTCCCAGCATCGACGAGAAGCGCCTTGCAAGCGTTGCGGATGAGATCAAGGCCGCTGGCGGTGACTGTATCGGCGTAGCAGGCGACGTAGGCGCGGACGACTTCCCCAAGAAGATTGTCGATGCGACCGTTGCGTGCGTGTCCTGCTTCTTCGTCTCTCCACCATCTAACCCTCCCTTCGACACACAGGAAATACGGCAAGATTAACCACATCGTCAACAATGCCGGCTTCACCTTTGACAAGATGATCCACACAACGCCAGACGACACCTTTGACATCATCATGAAAATCCACGTCCGCGCCCCATTCCGTCTTATCCGCCAGGCTGCCCCGTACTTCCGCCTCAAGCCCGAGGCACGCGAGAACCGTTCCATTATCAACGTCTCCTCGACGTCTGGGCTGCACGGGAACGTGGGGCAGGCCAATTACGCTGCAGCGAAAGCTGCTGTTATTGGGCTGAGCAAGACGATCTGCAAGGAGTGGGGTCCGTTTGGCGTGCGATGCAATACCATTGCGTTTGGGTTGATTCATACGCGGTGCGTCCCGCTGCCGTTCCCGTTAAAACTCCAACTTACCCGGGCACCAGGTTAACCGCCGCCAAAGAGGCGGGCGCCACGATGGAGATTGACGGTAAAAAAGTGGCTCTGGGCGTTCCCGGCGCTACACCCGATGCCGCTACCAACAACCCCTTCATCCCGCTGCGCCGGGGTGGGAACGCTGATGAGGCGGCCGCGGCGATGCTTTTCCTTGCGTCGCCGTTGGCTAGCTATGTTAGTGGGCACACGTTGGAGGTTACTGGTGGTGCTGGTATTTAAGGGGACCTTGTACGATGAATCTCAACATGCTTTCTTTCACCTGGGCGTTTGCTGGTGTTCTGGTTATCCAAGAGCCTCTCGTCCTGGCCTCCACCGTGATTTACATATTGTTTGCTCTACATTTAGACCTTCATACCGCCCGCCCGTACGTCCAACACACTTCGCCTTGCCGACAAATGGCGCTTCCTACAGTACATACTTAAGGCCTCCTCTCGAACATGCAAATCTCCCAACAGACTATGCCCACCACCCCCAATACACTCATCGTCTTCGGTACGTCCATGCAAAGCCCACTTCCCTTCCTTCTGTTGTTGAGTGCGCTGCGGGCAGGTGCGAACGAAAGAAGACTCGTTCTTCCTCGGCCACGGACGAAGGCATACATTCATTCCAAGGCGTTCCACAGGAATTTCGTCGCTCGAGTTCAGAGCTAAGACTTGCCTGTTACGTAGACGGCGTGGATTTCGTGCGTCTACCTACATACTTATTGGATCCCCATAATTCCTGAACAGAGCTCACTCGTTGCAATTGATAAATTCGACCCCTCGGGCACGAAATATATCGCGTTGAACGAGTCGCGGAACCATCGTGAGTACCAGTGACTGACTGCTATTCATTCCCATGGCAAAGCCAAAGCCAAAGTGTGATTTACAGAACGGATATGATACATCCCGCAAGATTTAATTGGGCATGTGAACGCCAACAGCGTCTCTTTCGCTAGTCTGGGTAACGACGACAACTACTTTATCAAGCACAGGGACGGATGGAATGCTCGGCTTCCCGGGAAACATTTGGAGAATGTGGCTGAGGTTAAGAAGCAGCAGGGGGCGGCGAATTAATTTTGATAGTGGGATTCGTGGGGTGAGTTGTGGCCTGAATAATGGAACTCGAAAGGCTGATCAGGACCCGGACGGTAGCTCCTCTTTGGTCACGAACAGACGCAGACGCATATATTCATGTCCGTGGCGGGCATGTGTTGGGATTTGAGTGACGAGACGGAGAGGGATGCGGAACATCCGCTCACCAAGGTCCGCGCAATGACGATCATCTCAAACTTGGTCCTCATCCTGACGGATTCATCCTGGGCAGGTTCTCAACGAAATCGCACAAGGTTCAGGACTGGTATGATACACCTCGCACCCGGCTTGACGCTCTGGCCATAGTACTCCGATCGTTTGTCACGGCTCTTTCACTGAGCCCTCGACTACGGCGGCGGAGATGTGAGAGGTGTTCACAGAACTGATATAGACTCCGTGGCTTCATAATTTACTCAGTGCTTGGTGGGCACTGCCCGTGAAAGAATCCGAAAGATGGTGATCCGCGGGACACCCGTGATGACCATCGTGACGCTGTGACAATTCCTTCTTGTCTTCTCCCACCGTGACGTCGCGTCGACTCGCCGACTCGTCCACTCCTAGGTAACCTTGGACCCTCCTCGTACAAGTCCTCGCTCTTTTTCTTCGGGATTGGCTCTTGTCTTTGGCCCACTCGCAGGGACGATGCCAGTTCATCCTTGCCGCGCACATTTGCGGTTTCTGACAAACCCTGAAAGTTTTCACCTTTATGCGACATCCAATATGCATAACAGAGCTTCGAGACACGGGCTCCACGGAGCTTATCGGTACAGTACTCTCCGGCGTGAGTTAATATCCTAATGCCGCGAAATCGACTCTTGAACAATCATAACCAGGGGACGTCCTCGAAAGAGGCCCATATCAACTTTGAAACCGCAATCGCTCCTCTCATCCGATCACCTCGATATTTCCAGCGTTCAATGCCTGCGATTGTCCTCCGCAAACTGCAGCCAAAAAACGGCGGAGGTGATGCACTACCACCGTGAAGTCTGGGGTTCGGGTCCACGGATCTTCACTCCCTTTCCTGAGGGCGCTCGCGGCTTCTTCTACTGTGCCTCACGACTCGGACTCCCACCCCTAACCTCGAACGTCCGGTTCCGCTGCACACCATCACCCTCGCCATCCTCATTCGCCGCAGGGCACGATCTCCTCCTGCCCAAAAAACAAAGAAAGAAAAGACTCACCCACAAAACAACTGCCCACTTCCATCGCAGTGTGTGGCCCTGGCCGGCGTGAGCAGCGGAGCTGCCGAGAAAGAACCGCTGGTACACTGGCGTTTGAGGACAAACCGCATGTCATAGTCCTCGTAGTGCTGCGCTTGGGCTTCAGGCACGCCTTCGTGCGCAGCGTCGCGATGCTCGTGCTGTGGTGCTGCCGGTGGAGGGCCGGTCCTCACGAAAGGAGCACGGCCCGCGGCGGGTTGGGCTCTGTGAAGAGAGAGTGTTAGCGTCGTGCATGCTGGCAAATACAGACCGAAGAAGAGAGGGAATGAGGACAGAGGGAAAGAGCAAGCCGGAGTGGGGGGTAGGTGGACGGAAAAGCGGTGCGTGTGGCGCGCCAAGGAGACGCAATCAGCGATGGTGGCAAAGTACGGTGGGCGTGCACATTAGTCTCTCTCGACAGACCGTGGCTCCGTAACCTCCGTAGTGCACATAGGAAAAGGGGGAAGAGGCGAGGAAGGACGGAAAACGAGGGCCAGGATTGCGAAGGCAAGAAGTCGAGCGGCTAGAGAAGGGGAAGAGGGCGGCGGCGGACGGGATGGTGGGGAGGCACGGGGAGCCGTGCATGCAGCTCGCGAGCATCGATCGTCGGGCGGATACGCAGGCACGCTCTGCATACATGGCAGAATACCGCTTGCCTGCGGAGGTCGTGCGAGGGTGTGTCACGGTGCCCTCTGTGCGGATGTCCACGCCTGACGTAGGACGCCTCCAAAGACGGGATCTAGGTCGCGCTGAGGGCGGGCAGGGGTATGAGGGGGCTCGTTGCGAGGCGCACAAAGAGTAGGATGTATTCTGCGAAGGAGGGTGGGGTATAGGTTGACGCCGACGAAGCGGCGTGCACATTTACATGATTTCCGAGGTGCCGATGCCGGACGGAGTGGTGCGGGGTGGATGTCGCTAGGGCAGCGGCGTGCGGGGAAGTCGGTGTCGATGGGATGGTGGTGTCTGCGTCTGTATCCAGATCCGAGTGGGATGCTATGTCCTGCTAGCGCGGAGGTAGTATTGCGGTCGACGGCGAGGCGATTAGAGCGGCATTTACCGAGAATAGACGGATGGGTGTCTGGGTTACGAGACGAGAAGCCAAGACCGCGTACGATAAGAGAGCATTAGATCAGAGTCGATGTATGTAGTTGCCTGCTTCTGCTTGGCTTCTGCTGTGACGACCGTGCGACGGCGTCGGAGATGAAGATTCCGCAAACGACTCTGGCTCTGGTTCAAGCCGGCACCGTCAAGATTGACTACGAACCACCCTTGGCTTGGACTTTGGCCGGCCTCATGGCGAGAACTTCACCTGGACCAGTTTTCATAATGCTTAGCATTCGATTCCTTAGCGCCGTTTATGCCCTATTACTCCCGCGCGGTCAAAGCGTGAGTTTTGGGTCGTAAGATTAGAAACCCGGGCCATGCGGCGTCGATGTGAATTCAAATATTATGCAAGCGCCACTTTCCAGTGCAATGTATACTTAACTCCGTCGCTTCTTTGAGAATATTCACTAGTTCCTTCGTCACACCAGATTCCGGTATCCTCGTTCCCTGAGCACCAGACTTGGCTCGTCTGTGCCTCGGACTTGCGAAGAAGCCACCCTGTATCATGCTGTAACTCGGCCTCGAGTTGCGCCACCGCCACTAGCACGTTGTTTCCTTGCCAGATAGCTGTCAACCATGGGACTTCTTACCTCATTGTCAATATACATGTCGAATTTGTGTTGAATACTCAGGGAATGGTCGGGATGTTTTCATATTAGCAGGCGAGAATACTCAGAAATTGAACACTGGTGCTCTCTTTCACTCCTCCAGACGGCCCAACAACAAGCCGAACACGGCGGAAATGAATCCGAAATGGGAAGAGTTCTTCAGCACTGCGTGATATCTGGGGCATGATTGATCGAAATGGCTGTCAAGCGCCACAGTGTGACGGGGGACTTGGAACTGAGTGTCGACTACGTGGCAACCTCCGTTCCACTTTGCTTTCCACATCCATGTCTGACCACTCAAAGCAGCCCAACTTTCTCGACAAGGTCAAGGGCAGGGTCAAGGACGGAGCGCACAAAGCCCTTGTGAAAGTCACGGACATATTGCACTCCACTCCGCCACGCAGTCCGGCACCCTCACCGCGGCCAGCTCGAAGCCCGACACCAGCGCTCGGACCGCCACCCGGTGCAACTCCGAGTGAGTCTTTTCGTTCGCTTTCCAGCCACCGCTGATTCCTTCAACCTAGTCTCGACACCTACCCCTCAGAGTACGCCCAGCGGAGGCGATAACGGGGAAGATGCGTCGAAAGGAGCTGATACCGCTCACACTGGTGCGTGTTGTCATATCACATACCTGCTGCTATTCGCGATTGGAATCAGATATGTCGAATGTTGCGCAGGCTAAGACTGGTAGTGATCCCGTTATTAACCCGCATTTCAAGTCCCCACTCACACCTGCCAAGAGTTCAACTGGCAGGCCTGGAACATCGACGGCAACGCTATTTCCGAACTCCAGAAGTGGGGCGCCGGCCATGAAAACTCTAAATGGAGGAAACTCGCTGATGCGATCGATCACTGCTTGAAGTCGAAGACTCTTGAAGCCGTCCAAGACTTTATACCGGATGGCCCAGTCCCCGTAAAGACCCTCGTGAAAGCCCTGTTGAGTATTGTTCAGCTTGGTATCGTGCGTTATCCATTCCAATTTGGACTTATTCCAGTCAGCTAACTTGCTTGCTCAGAATGTCCCGGTTATTCAGAAAAAGGTGTATGACTTCGCTCAGGAGGCTATCGAGTATATCCGTACTCTTGTTGGGATTGTCGGTGAGGAAGCGAGTGTACAGAGGGACTTAGGGGTGATTTGGTATGTTTCATTCATCTTCTAGTTCCTTCATGGATACTGACACATGTATAGTACGGCGGTGAACAAGATCTGTAAATGGGCAAACGAGCATGTTGTGAGTTCATCATTTTCACGCGCAGTCCTGGACTCTCAACTCCCATAGCGGAAAATGACTGTATCTGCCGATGCTTTGGGGGACTGGAGCTCTGAGTTTGCGAAGGCGAAGGAAATGTTCTTGGTACGGCCGGACATCTCACTCAGGACCTGGACCTGTCTAAAATGGGTTCCCTTCAGACCGCGACTGTTCTTCAAATCAAAGTAGGGCAGGATAATGACCGGCGGATGGTATGTTTACTCTTCTATGTCCTCTCCCTCCACAGAGAACTCACTGCCCAACCAGGATTTCATCAAGCAGCAGCTTGCCAACCATGTTGCAACGAGGCATAAATTTACAGATCAGAGCAAGAGCCTTTGTGCAACTGGTACTCGTGTGGAAATCCAGAAGGAAATCGGGCGATGGCTATCCCCACAGACTTCTAGCAGCGAACATATCTTCTGGATTACAGGTATAGCAGGCAGCGGCAAGTCGACACTCTCTGCAACTATTGTTGACAATCTTGGCAAAAAGAAAACACCAGTCGCAGCTCAGTTCTTTATCTCCCGCAACATAGGTGAAACAATCAACCCAAACCACGTTGTTCCCACCATTGCCAAGCAGCTCGCAGAATTTTCTCCAGCTGCCGCTCGCATCATCCATGACACATTGAAGAATCACTTCCCCTCTTCCTTGGAAGACCAAGTGAAGGAACTTCTATTAGCTCCGATCCGGGAAATCTGTAAATCCCATGACAGGGTCGTTATTCTCATTGATGCACTGGATGAGCTCCAGGATGCCGCCAAGAGTGTAGAAGGGATCCTGTCAATAATTGCACCAAAGGGCTGCGATCTTCCTGATTACATCCGATTCATTATTACTTCTCGACCAGAGCACTGGGCTGTTATCTCCAAATCCAAAACTCTAGAGCTCTCAGTGTTCAAACAGGATGCTCTCATGACAGACTCATCTAAGGAGGAAGTGCACAACTTCATTGTTGCAAGGATGAAGGAGATTGCAGTAAAAGAGGATTGGGATGACTGGCCAACTCTGGACCAATTGGACAAGTTATCCAGAAAAGCGGATGGCCTCTTTCACTATGCCACAACTGCTCTTCAGTGGATTGAGCAGCAGATTGACAATATTGGGAGACCCTATCGAGAAAAGGTCTTTGATGAATTTGCCCAAAGCGGTATTGGTCAGCTCGAGGATCTATACAAACTCATTTTGGGTGCGTTTGATGATCCCAAACAGAATACAGACACACGTGAAGAGCAACAACTTGGCTTTCAGCACGTCGTGGGGACCATTCTTGTGCTTGAGAAGCCATTGACCATTGACCAAATCATTGCTTTATTGGGTGATATCCCACGAGATGCCTTTGATGTTATCAAGTTCCTACGGCGGTTCCGCAGTGTCTTGATTCCAGGCACGACTGCATCATTCGAGGAAGCAACACCACAGATACACAAATCTTTCCGTGATTATATCATAGGTGTGCATGCACCAGCAGAATTCTGTATCCTCACAGGCCATGCACACATGGTAACAGCAAGGAGTTGCATGGAGGTTATTGTCAAGGCAGGGATCAAGCCCGATCCTAAACAACAAGATGCTGTTCAGCAGTATTCTGTTGACCATTGGCACCAACACTTGCGAAAGGCGGTGGAAGAAGGTGCGACGTTGGAGGATAAGGGGATGCAGAAGGTGTTTGAACAGATGGCAGAGGATAGGGTCGTCAATGTCTGGAAAGGAAGCTTGTGGCAGGTGTTCATTGATGTGGCTGCCACGGGGTGGGGGCTATTGAAGGTGAGAACGAAACATGAAACAGAGAGCTAAGTGAATAATGATGTTTCAGGAAGGTACTAAGGAAGACAAGATCCAGGGACTTTCGGACATAGTGAGGAAAGTGAAAGTGTGTGCTAGGTCAACATTGAAGAGCATGAGCACACTGATTCAACATGATTCTGCTGGTCCATAGGAAGTGCGTGCTTTTCCACTGTCGCCGGTCCTTGCCTCGCTCACTGTCCCTTGCCTTCTCGTCTCTAGGATGTGCGTGCTTTTTCTCTGTCACCGGTCCTTGCCTCGCTCACTGTCCCTTGCCTTCTCGTCTCTAGGAAGTGCGTGCTTTTCCTCTGTTGCCGGTCCTTGCCTCGCTCACTGTCCCTCGCCTTCTCGTCTCTAGTTCGTGCGTGCTTTTCCTCTGTCGCTGGTCCTTGCCTCGCTCACTGTCCCTCGCCTTCTCGTCTCTAGGAAGTGCGTGCTTTTCCTCTGTCGCCGATCCTTGCCTCGCTCACTGTCCCTCGCCTTCTCGTCTCTAGGATGTGCGTGCTTTTCCTCTGTCGCCGGTCCTTGCCTCGCTCACTGTCCCTCGCCTTCTCGTCTCTAGGATGTGCGTGCTTTTCCTCTGTCGCCGGTCCTTGCCTCGCTCACTGTCCCTCGCCTTCTCGTCTCTAGTTGGTGCGTGCTTTTCCTCTGTCGCCGGTCCTTGCCTCGCTCACTGTCCCTCGCCTTCTCGTCTCTAGTTGGTGCGTGCTTTTCCTCTGTCGCCGGTCCTTGCCTCACTCACTGTCCCTCGCCTTCTCGTCTCTAGTTCGTGCGTGCTTTTCCTCTGTCGCCGGTCCTTGCCTCGCTCACTGTCCCTCGCCTTCTCGTCTCTAGAGAGTGCGTGCTTTTCCTCTGTCGCCGGTCCTTGCCTCGCTCACTGTCCCTCGCCTTCTCGTCTCTAGAGAGTGCGTGCTTTTCCTCTGTCGCCGGTCCTTGCCTCGCTCACTGTCCCTCGCCTTCTCGTCTCTAGAGAGTGCGTGCTTTTCCTCTGTCGCCGGTCCTTGCCTCGCTCACTGTCCCTCGCCTTCTCGTCTCTAGTTGGTGCGTGCCTTTCCTCTGTCGCCGGTCCTTGCCTTGCTCACTGTCCCTCGCCTTCTCGTCTCTAGGATGTGCGTGCTTTTCCTCTGTCGCCGGTCCTTGCCTCGCTCACTGTCCCTCGCCTTCTCGTCTCTAGGATGTGCGTGCTTTTCCTCTGTCGCCGGTCCTTCCCTCGCTCACTGTCCCTTGCCTTCTTACATTCAGGGAGTGTGTGATTCCCCTTCCATATTAAACTTCAGTCTCACTGGATTTTGTCTTTCATTGTCTTCCAGATTGTATGGCCCTCCATCCTCTTCATGACCATTGACTTACTATTTTTCAAGCCTTATCCCAGAATCTGGAACAATGGCCTTCTTGAAACGTGGAATCAACAGCCATCCACCACTCTCGAAGTACCTCACTCAGTGTCTGGCAACCCTACTCCCAAATATTGATGACACCGGTCATCGGTCTCGATAAGCGGGTGAGTGGGGATAGATTTTGCATGTACTTTGTATGCAGCAAGGACTGAACAACTTTCTGGATCTCAGACCAACAAGTCAAGTTTCTTGGAGAGATGGGAATGTGGGCGATGTGCGGCTGAATACGGGATAACACTTCGCTGAAAGCGACCTCTCAATTTGAAAGAGTCAGCGCAAAATGAGATATGAATATACTTTGTTCAGCAAGAATGGTCTTGGTAGGACCGGACGCCAATTGAGCAGTAAGCACAGCTCTTGGAGGTTATTTCTCGACAAGCTGGCCGGTTTTGATAGATGATCACACTGAGTATATTCTCTGATGCAGTGGGGAATGCCACACCATACATGGACTACAGAAGAGCTTAAATAGGTCCCGAAGTCTCGGACAACTACGGGTGAAATAGAAATTACATTGGTCAGGTTCATGGGAAGGAATAGAGCTTCGCATAGTAGGCAAGCGAACCCATTATCGTTTTTTCCGGAAAAAGACTGGTTAGTTAAGATCAAATTTGATGTCTCGAGAGATGGCAGAACATGTAGCATGATTGATATGTTTGCTTTAGTCCACAAATATGAGGCCCTAGGTTATTCCGCCGCTCAAAACACTCTTCGTTGGCTACAAGGCATACAAGGCCAATTTCATTAGGAAATTTATGCCGCCACACCCATCCCGTTCCGCCTCCCCGCTGCACCAACTCGGTGCACATGTATGCCGCTGTTGTGCCCTCTCACCGTGCGCCACCCGTCCCGGCCCGGCCCACCCCACGTCCCGTCCTGTCGCCACGCCGCCGCTGCACCCTCTTCCCACCTCTCCCGCCTTCCCATGCTCTGCCGGCCCCTCTGCCGAGCCCCCCCGTTGGCGCCAATCTGCTCACTCCCCAATGTCCTTCCCCATGCGTCACATACCCGCACCCACCTCGCCACTGCCCCATTACGCACGCCTGTCCCATCTCGTCGTGCACCCGTTCCACCCCACGTCCATACCGCTCCTGTCCCTCTCCTGCCCCCGTACTGGCATCCATGTCCGTTAGGCAGGCTATCCTGCTCCAGGACTGTGCCACATCAGACCCACCGTCCCCACCTCATCACTGCGCCCTCTGCCCACACCCGCCGCTGTAGCGCACGTCCCACACCTGCTCACACCACCCACGCACCCACTTCCCACCACCGCCCGCCCTCCCCCAGCGCCTCTTCTCCGTACCCGAGTCCCCTCTTCGCGCACGCCTGTGCCTGCAACCCGCCGTCTGCCCCGCACACAGACCACACCGGCAGCTTCCATGCATCAGGAAAAAATCTCCTTCGGAAATCTGGGGGGAATTTGGCATCCCCCAAAGCCAAAATTGCCAGTTTGCCCAGATTCCGGTAAGTCGGGGAGACTGGTTGAATTTGACCCAACCTGGTACCAAGCTGGCCAAAGTGGTAGTACTGGTTCGTCCACCAATGTTGAAATGGAGGACTGGATTTGGCTTCTTCCGTTGACTCTGGACCAGGTAGGCACCATGGGTCTCTAAGTTCAACTCTTATTGGATGTAAATATTTTATCAAGGTCTTTTACTTTATTTTTATTCAGAGACCATTAAAAACTGTAGTATACAGCATGATAATTATAAGGGTCTACGCTTATCTAAGTCTCTCCACTCAACCCACTGATAAATAAGTAACCCCCGGGCCCCGAGTCTTCCACTGCCGATGTCAAAGAGCACAACGTACCGCCGCCAGCCCCTAACCTAACCTAATCCAAATCAAATCCACTCCCGGCGTAACTCCAGAAGATTTTGAAGTCAGAGTCGGAGGGGAGACTCAAGGGAGACTTCAAGGTGCACCGGTTGCGCACCGGAATTCTATGTTCCCGGATTGCATCCGAACGGTCTGGGCCTGATGGGCAGCCGATTGCGTGCTCATTGATCACCATGTGACCACTGACATGTGCGGCCGTATGGCACATATACTGTGCAAAAATTCATGGCAGGTACATCTCATTTGGTCGCAGGGTTTTCAGTTGCAACTGACATGTTGGGTGTCGAAAAGCTTACAACCTTGAGCGTGGGTTACATGTGTGGTGAGCAAGCTTGCAACCCAGTATGGGATGCTTTCATGTTCAATTGGATGCAGAAATGGAGTTGGTGGTAGAGAAATTTCTGAGGTTTGATGGGAGTGATTTGAAAATTGATGATCCTTCCTTGCCGAATTCCACAAATGGAAATTGGCGATCATTTATGATGATTTCACTCATCTCTGAGCACTAAAATGCCCCGGGGCATACTCTCAAGGTTCAAACACACACAGAATGGTATTCCACATACTGTAGACTGTGTTTCCGACTCCCCTGCAACTGTCCCGGTCGTATGACCTTCATAATGGGGTACAGATAAAAATTTGAACTAACACAAGCAATCTTCAGTTCTGTGGAGACGAGTGGCATCAAAACTAACCATATAGCATACCGGACGCTTGCCAGATGCATCCCGTCTCAATCCCGCTGTCCAATCCGATGTTCATCCTTCCGTGGGGCGGCGCCGAGGGGCCGGATTGATCCCGATCAAATCAGAAGATACTGATACCCCCGGCGGGGATGCGAGCCATGGGCAACATGCGACCGATTTGGGATGCAAGCTCACCGAAAGATGAGCGTGAGATGTAAGTTGCCTGCAAAAAACCTGTAAAATCTTGCTAATTTTTGCACAATATATCGCCCATACGGCCGCAAATCGACTCTCTTCTCTTCCACCACCACCACCCTCACCCCGAATCACATCTCCTCGCATCTCCCACATTCCGAGAACCTACTTTCACTCAACTTTGTATGCTTCTCAGATGACCGGAGGCTGAAGACGAAGAGGGTGCATTGCCTGTGGAGACGCACAAGTCGGTACGTCGAGTGACTCCATCTCGTTGTGGGCGGCTGACACAGCCGTGCTCAGCACACGCGAAATCGGCCTGCCACCAGGTTGTCCGCCTTGTCCTCCCATCTCCAAGCAAGGGCGCAGGGGTGCTTGCCGGCGTGCGTTGCTTTCTCCATCTGGTTATCTTGCGCTAACTGCTGCTTGAGTGCATGAATCACCCACAATGTCAAGAGTGTACGGGCTCCTTGGCCTCGCGCCCGTGGATACGAAAGCGGAGAGAGGCTTTGAAGGCTATCCACGCAAGGTGAGAAGTACATATCCGTCTGTCCTCATATCCTTCCTACCTCCTGATTTTGAGGACAGGTGTGCGCGTCAGCATGCGAGTAGTAGCCGTTGTCTTGTCCACGCTCACGGCGTATCGCACCGGCAGTTGATCCTCGCTGGCCATGTGGACTGCTCCGGTGCTGACCGGGACCGCCGACAGCTTGCGCTCCCCGCTGCCAAGTACCCTCGGTATGTCCTGTCCAGTCTTATCTCTGACTTGTGCTATCACCTCAGACCCCGCCTCCCAGCCAACATCCGCTAACGTCAAGCACGCCGCTGGCATCCCGCTTGTCATCAAGTTCGGAGGCCCTCACCGCAGCGCCGCACCTCGCCGCATTGACGTCCCTTGCCTCACCGTTCTATTCTCGTTGTCGTATCCACTGCCACCTCATCCCCGTTTAACTCTAGTCCAATTTGTGTCTACCGCTGTGTTCTCTTGACCACTTCTCTTCTCACTGCCTTTCGCCCAACCTGTGCCTACCCATCGTTAGTGTAGTCCTCTGTGTATGTACATATTCTCAATGCAATCTTCGTGCCACATCTGTTGGGAATACCAGTTCCAAGGCAACATTGGATCCACCAGATTACCTTGCAGACTGCGGCAATCCGGTCCAGAACAGCCCTACATTTCCTCGTTTTTGGGGCAAATTATTTTCAAGGTTACAAACTAGGAAACGGCCCCAGTCTCGAAAATATGGTTGGTTTGGTGTCACGACAAGACTTGTTTCACGCGTCCAACAGCGGTAAGATGCTGCGGATTGGGTAGTGCGCTACTAAAGCTCGTAAAATGAACTGAATAAAAGTCTAGGAGAGGGTACAGAATACGACGACTAGCTACTGCTTTTATACTATGAGGAATAGATCTACGATGCTACACTAATTGTCCTGGCTTCCGACATGCACTATTGTCCTGCACCTTTGTCGTCTCCTATTGTCGTGTCTACACCGTGTTCTTCATAGAAGCCTGTCATGATCTGACAGTTCACTGATCAAAAACTCCTTCCCTCATCCACGCTGTCATTCATAATTATGAAACTGTTCCCACATCTTTAAATAATGTCTTCCTCGGCTTCTTCCTCAATCCGATCGAGACGGGGTTCCCATGACTTTAACGCTGTACGGCGCCAATGTATATCTGGTTTATTTGGCGTTGTCACGTGCGCAAATAGGTCAGCGCGTGACATTTGGACCTTTTTTCTGGGTAAGCTGGGCCAATCTGACCTTATTTCCAAAGGAGCCTTTTCCTGATGTGCGGCCACGGCCAAATTGGTTACCGTACATAACGCGTACATACCGGACCTGTAACTAATCGATGACTTCAATTGAGAAAATGCAAGTCCATCAAAGAGAATTCCAGCTCTCGCTGTCTGGCGACTGAACCCGCCCGGTCGCCAGGATCAACGATGAGAGAAGCAAGGTCCAAAACTGTAAGAGGTCAATGAGTAGTGGCAACTGCGTATAACACAGACCTCGACGTTGATACGCAGCGTCACGCGCACTAGTGTATAGTAGATAGCTCGAGTAGGTAATGTCCTAGAAGTAGACCGCGAAGCGATACAACTCCACAACACACTAACCACACAACCACCTAATGGGCCCAACAACCCCTGCCAATAGGCAAGGCACCATACATCTGTGGTGCCTCGCTAGTTAGCAGTGAAACTGTTAAAATGGCTATGGCTGAAGAAATAACCAAGGAAATGCTGAAGAAATGCTGGACACCAAGTCCACTTGACTTGGTGGTGACCAAGTACCTCGGTGGCCGGCCGAGGTACCCCAGCTTCTCGGCCACTCATCAAAGGTCATCAATAATTGATGGGATCAAAAAGGCGTGATTTACATGGCAAGTTGAAGTCATCAAAGTTGGTAACTAATAGGGTTGGGCACGGGTACGGGTTCGGGTATGAAACGTCCAACCCGTACCCTTACCCAAAAAACCCGTACCCTCACCCACGGGTTAACGGGTTGATTACGGGTGCCGGCATCGTGATGCCGAATGTGATCCACGCGGCGGCATGCCTGATCGGAGGCTGGGCAAGTCCCGGCAACAACTCTTGATGCATTTCCCGCTCAATTCTTGAAGTTCTGGTGTCGATAAAGCCAGCCATTCAACATTCAAAGGCAAGATATGCTTCAATTAGGTCCATCACATCAAAATGATGATGATCTAGCTCACCCGAACCAACCCGCGGGTTTTGGATTTCAAAAAAAGTTGCAACCCGTACCCTTACCCGGCCAACCCGACCCGGAAAACCCGGCGGGTTACCCGTACCCGTGCCCAACACTAGTAACTAAATAACGGTGCCAGACAATCACATCAATTATTGATGCTATCAAAAAAACCGGAGTTGTAGAGGGAGTGAAGGGCTACCAGAATTGTCAATGAACTTGTACCTGGACATACCTCCATCACTCACAAAACCCCGAACAGTGAGTAATCAGTGGGTGATGTTAGCTAAAGGCTGCTCTGTGAGGCATTCCCTACCCATGGCTATACCCAGCCAGAGTCCCGATGTGCTTGCTGTAGTCTAATGGGTACATGTCCTCTTTACACTCCTATCATTTTGCCCAAGGTCTCAAGATCAATCCCCTAAGGACACCTTTCTTGTTTTTGTGCCAAATCTGTATACAGGCTGCTTTCAACTACTTTTGAACATCTGACTACCATATTAATGAGTTCCAGTTGGTACTACCACCCATTTACACCCAGAATCAGTGTCTTTCCACTGTGTTTGTGCCAGCTTGGCCACTACTCCCAAGTCCCAGACAGGAAATTCTCCGGTTTTTCAGTCATCCTTTGTCCACTGAGTGAGATTATGTGTCATTTAGACCCCCAAGGGTCTACCTTGATATGTTAGGCATGGTATAGGGTGCTATTGGGTGCAGAGGGAGGCTGGAGCCTGCCTATAACAGCCACACAAGCTGATTTTTGTTGAAACCATAATAACATGTCAAGATAGGTTTCCCAGTTGCCCTTCTTAAGCTCAGATGGGTAAGGGAGGTACATAAACTCACCATTGATACAATGTCTTGCCTGAGAGTGATACTAAGGGCATTTCAGAGGCCATGATCTCCAAGCTGATGGTGGTGTATGAGGCCAGTGTCAGAGCACAGGCCTTGATATCCTTATCCATAAGGTATATTGGCACTATAAAATCACTCTGGGGTAGGTTACTACTCTTACCTGGAAGACCAAGGCCATGTTTAACTCCAACATCCCCCATTTTCATGTTTGTTGTATTCCTCCTTATCCTTGGGCAGGGTACTCATACAACCAGGGTGGGGGACCATCCTAAGGCTCAAATATTAGTTTGATTCCAGAATACTGATCAAGAGAACCTCAGAAAGCTGAGATATGTACATGATCAAATTTACATCATTCCTTTGATATTGAGTCTCAGGGTGAGTTTCAGCTGCTGGGGATATGAAAAACGCATTCCCCTTCAAAATCTGGTTCAGAATATGTTTTATTAGCTCAGATTGACTGAGAATTGCATGTGGAATGGTTGAACCCGAGAGCAACCTGAGTAGCATTTATGAGCAGTGGTGTGTTCATGATGAAAGTGTTCAAATCTTCATAACTCAACAACCAAAGAGTCAGCCCATGCAAAACTATATATATTCTGAATGCTGTGACCCAGGAGAGTTCCTTTAAGCCCTCCATCAGCCCATTTGACCAACCCCTTGAGCCATAATTCACTGATCACTCTAAAGTTGATCTCCCTGGTTCAAAGAGTCTACAGCACTCAAAGTGTGATCTCTTATGAGATCAGAGATCCTCTGGAATATGTGAGAAATATAATACAAGCTGGCAACCCAGGGACACTCCTAGCCTGAGGGATAGGACTGTATCACTGCCAGAGTCAAACTGACTTATGTCAACATCCATGCATCACACTGACCTCAGGACTGCACTAATTAATGATTATGGAGTCTCAAACAAAATTTAGATCCACTTTTGAGATTATCCTCCCAAGGGGAAAGGGCCTCTAACTACAAATTGATCTCCAATCAAACCTGCTGGCTCTCACACATATTGTAGCATAGACTTCAGGTACAAGGATTTCAGAGGGTCAGGGACAACCAATGAGTAAGTTAGAATGTCTTCCAGCAAGACTGGATAGCAAAGAGTCATGGAATAACAGGGACTTCCCCTGCACAACAAAGACTGATGTATCAGTTTGCCATTGCTTCCCTATGGGCATTTGAGGCTGTCAAATCACATTATTACACCTATAAAGTCCCTTCTGACATTTCCTGCTGCACAGAGTTGCATGCAATGGGTGTATTGGGCAAAACTTCCTTTTTGGGCCACTTGGAGTAGTAGTCCCAATTAGGACTCGGCATCAACAGAGTCTGGTTAGCCACACATGTAGGTCCACATGAGCAAGTCGGAATGTTTCTTTGCTCCAATAGATCAATGTAAGGATTGGGGACAGATGTTCACACTGGCAGAGAAAAAAAGAATGGAGGGAGGGGAGTTGAACTGGAGACCATAGCAAAAACAGAATCAAAGAAAGGGAACACACATGCAACTAGAGAAGGCAGACTTTGATGGTCCTCCCTTGGGGGTCGTGTGGACACAGACTTGTCCTTACCAGTTACCACTGAGATGACATGATTGTCTTGCATTTTTGAGATGATGGAGACATCTGGAGCTACAAGTTGATTGACAGCTCTTATAGCCGTTGACTCTACAACTTCGGTTGTCGCTGATGCCATCAATAATTGATGGGATCGCACGGCAGTGTGATTCAGTTGCCAACTGTGATGACTTGGTCATGCCATGCAAAATGCGCTTTTTTGATCCCATCAATTCTTGATCGCCTTTGATGACCGGCGGAGAAGGCGGTACACCTCGGCCGGCTACCAGGGGACTTGTCCACCACCAAGTCAAGTGGACGTGGTGTCCAGTATTTCTTCAGCATTTCTCCAGCCTTTTCCTCGGCCATAGCCCTTTTAACAGTTTCACTGCTAATTAGCAAGGCACCACAGATGTATGGTGCCTTGCCTATTGGCAGGGGTTGTTGGGCCCATTAGGTGCACACAACACACACAACACACACACAATTCCTTGACTAGCACGCTGACACCTAACGGTTGAGTTCGGGGTCGTCTGAAGTATACAGATAAGACTGATACTCCGCGGTTTGGTTCTCGGAAGCTTGTAGGTTAATTCTCGAGGTTTCACACCAAGTTCAAATGTCTTTTGAACTAAGAGGAATCTCTTGACTGGTTTGTAGACTGCTCACAACGAACACGAGGTTACGATGTTAAAAGGTTTTATATTTTATTGACCGAAACACACAATATCCAAACACCAATACAACTTCGATACAACACGAAGAGGAACTATAGCGCAGAGGGCAACCCACTACCCCTTAAGTATGTTACTATAGCCGACCCAAGTTGAACCAGAGCTCGGGTGCCTTTGATATTGCGTCTAAGCTAAGAGAAATGATACAACAAATCTCCGCGGAAGTCACAAGACTGCATGTTAGGTGTCGGATCCGAGAGAAGAACGTAGCAGGGATAAAATCGCCCGGAGAAGATTTGGACCGGAGTTCCGGGTCGATGTCGAAAGAACCGGAGAGAGAATAGATGGACCGGAGTTCCGGGGCGAATGTCGGAGGAACGGTGACACCACTAAGGTCGAGGGTGACCGTCTGCCCAGCAATGTGAGACAAGGACCGGACCGGAGTTCCGGATGAGGAATCCGATCGGAGAGAGGAGAGGGGAGGGACTCGGAAAGACCAAGGTGGAATGCACCAAGAACGTCGATAATCACACTGAAGTACAGACTACAAAAGGAAAGTCTTATATACTAAGTGTGAGAGATATTTGTCAAGACACTAAAATAGACTTGAGAACGGACATAATCGGCTAAGTGGATATAAGGTGATTAAGTCCGCACGGAGTGATCAAGTGGATGTCGATCCAGAACATGTTGGATGAATATCCTGTCAAGGTTCCTTTTCCATGTGAAAAACCCAAATACCCGGAGTAGTCCGAGAAGCAGGAGCCGGCCCGACAGGATGGAATGGATCCGGAGTTCGGTCAAAGGAACCGGAACTCCGGTCAAAGGAACCGGGGTCCGGAGATGGGATGAAGTTGGAACGGGATGTAACACTGCACTATAATGTCAGCACCTAGGGCTAAGTCGGGTTCTAGTCGGCAACGAACGAGGCGACCGAGCGAAGAGCAGCAGACGAGACTCAAGAGGTAGAGCAAGCCGTAGGGAGAATAGACTAGATTTGTCTACAGTACTGAGACTGTAGACGGGTATATATACTACATGATCGAATTAGGTACGAGGGGTAGGGGGTAGGAGCAGGGGTGATCGGAACAGGTAGGGGTGTAAATGCAGGGGAGAGTGGAGTACCAAGCAGGGGTTGAGACAAGACCCGGCCGATCAGTGATGATCACTGATTAGAGTATTGATGGTTGATGGTTGATCGTGTTACAACCCGTCGGGTTGTGGCCTGGGGTCATATCATGACATTATCCCCCCCGTTCAAGCGCTGCGTCCCGAAGCGCTCAGGACACGATCTTCCATCGTCCGTTAACCCGTTCTTCACGGAGTGCAGTCGGGTTCTTCTGGTAGAATTCCTCTATGCATTCCTCCGCCCCATCCAGCAAGGCGCGTTTTTCCCAAGTCCATTCGGCCGACGGGTAATCCTTCCATTTGATGAAGTAGCGCAAGGTGTTGCGCTGATTCCCACTGCCCCTCTTGACTTTCAGAATCTCCTCCACCTCGTACTCATAGTGACCGTCAACCACGTCTGGGGGTGGTGGGTCCACCGTCTTCTGATGTTCGGCCACTGGTGGCACCCAGGGTCGAAGGTAGACCGTATTAAAAACCGGGTGAACCTTCCACGATGCCGGCGTTTTGATTTCGTACGAGAGGGACCCAATCTTGCACACCACAGGGAAAGGACCATAGCGTCGGTCCTCGAATTTCTTGGTGGGTCGGTGCGTCTGCAGATTCTTTCCCTCTAGCCACACCTTATCGCCTGCTTTGTACCCCGGGTCGGGTTGTCGACTTCGATCGTAGTATTTCTTCATAACATCCTGCGCATGGCGCATTGCCGCTGCGGCTTCTGCCTGTACCTTCTCCATTCGCTGTGCGAATTCCATCGCCTTCTCCGTCGGGACTTCTCGCAACGGCTCAATTCCTTTCCGCGGATGGAACCCGAGAGTCATAAAGAAGGGGCTAAAGCCCGTCGTCGCATGAACCTTGTCATTGTAGGAGAATTCGGCCAAGGTCAGCCACTCTGCCCAATCGTCCTGCATGAAGTTGGTAAAGATTCGGAGGTACTGCTCCACCTCTTGGTTCACCCGCTCGGTTTGACCGTCGGTTTGCGGATGATACGCTGTCGACGCGTTCGACTTCATTCCCAAAAGCTTCATCAAGTCTCGCATAAAGTGGCCCACGAATTGTGTTCCACGGTCGCTGATCACCACCTCCGGTAACCCGTAATCCTTCCACACATTATCTCGATATATCCGGGCGATCCCTTCGCCTGTAATCTGTTCCCTGCAGGGAATAACCCGAATTCCTTTGCCCAGTCGGTCCACAATCACCACGATACTGTCATATCCTTTTGACTCCGGTAATTTCGTGATTAGGTCGATCGAGACGTTCTGCCATACTCGTTCGGGTACTGCGTTTGGTGACAATGATCCACGAGGTTTGGATGGAAACGTCTTCGTCTTCTGGCACGTCGAACAAGCGGCTACGTATCGCTTGATGTCCCGGGTCATGGATGGCCAGTAGTAGTTCCGTGCTACCAATTCCGCCGTTCGATATTGCCCAGGATGACCGGCCATGTACGTATCATGGTGAGCTCGGGTTATGTGATGGCGTAGCTCTTTGTCAGAAGGGACGTATACTGCTCCATGCCTAGTCAAGAACCCGTCGTGTTCCTGCCAGGTCGGGTTCTCCTCATCGGCTTCTTCATCCTTGCTCTTGGCCAAACCTTCCTTGGCTGCATCCTCCCACTTGTTGCGGGCGTCCTTGATGCGTTGCAAAAATTGGTCCCCTCCTTCCTGGTCCGGGATTGCTCGCAGAAATTCCTCCTTCGGTATCTGTTGAAATTTATCTGCCGGTAGCAACGTGATATCGCTGTTATCCTTTGCCCCCTTTTCATGGCCATTTCGCCTCGAAAGGGCATCCGTCTTGTTATGCGTCTTGCCCGGTTTGTGGATCAGCAGAAAGTCGTATTCACTCAGCTCCAGCGACCACCGTGCCTGTCTTCGGTTCAGCTTCTTCGTCGTCATGAAGTAAGCCAAATTCTTGTGGTCCGTCCAAATCTCGAACGTTTTGTTGCTGCCTTGAAGGAAATGCCTCCACTCGTACAAACCTCGCATAATCGCCAACATTTCCTTGTCGTGGATGTCATAATTTCGTTCCGTGTCGTTAAGAGATTTGGACAAGAACCCGATCGGGACCCAGACCCCGTTCTGGAGTTGAGAAAGCACAGCCCCGGTCGCGAAATCCGAGGAGTCGGCTTCCATCCGCCATTCGCCATGGTCGGTCGGAAAGTGTAGCACCGGTTCGGCGGTGACCAAACTTCAGCTTTTCGAACGCTCTCCTCTCTTCACCTCCCCACCGCCACCGATAGTCTTTCCTCGTCAAACGTGTCAAGGGTTTGGAGTGGATCCCGAACCCCGCAATAAACCGACGGTAGAAGTTGAGGAATCCAAGGAAGCTCTGCACCTCCTTGACCGTCTTGGGTTCTGCCCACTCCCGCACCCCCGCAACCTTTACGGGGTCCATCCGAATCTTCCCATCCCCGATGATTACACCGAGGTATTCGACCTCGCGCTTCTCGAACTCACACTTCTCGGGTTTCAAGTACAAGTCGTTCTCCTGCAGGATTTGCAGCACCTCGCGCACCGTTCTCTGGTGCTCCTCCTTGTTGGAGGAATAAATCAAAATATCGTCCAAGTAGACAATAACCCGACCCTCCGCGATCTGTCGGGCAAAGATATCGTTCATCATGCACTGGAAGGTCGCCGGCGAGTTCGTCAACCCGAAAAACATCACCAAGGGCTCGAACAACCCCCGATTAGTGATGAACGCTGCCTTCTCCTCGTCCCCCTCCTTTATCCGGATATTGTTGTAACCCCATCGCACGTCCAGCTTCGTGAACCACGTCGCGTTCCGGAGGTTATGCATTATCTCGGAAATCAGCGGTATCGGGTACCGGTTCTTGATCGTGATTGCGTTCAACCTTCGATAGTCTTGTACCGGTCGGAGCTTTCCGTCTTTCTTTTTTACGAAAAAGAAAGGAGATGCAAACGGGGACTTCGAGGGACGTATACGTCCTGTCTTCAGGTGTTCTGCAATGAACTCGTCCAACTCCTTCTGTTCCGGGATCGATAGGGGGATAACCCGACCCCGGGCGGGTTCCGCCCCGTCCTTCAGTTCGATAGCGTGGTCCCAGCGCTTCCGTTCCGGTAGTTTGTCGAAGTCCTTCTTGTCGAAGACACTGCGAAATTCGTCCAGGTAATGAGCCGGCACGATATCCTCCATTGCCTGGTCGCCTTTCGCGTTGTGGGCCGCCGCTGCCAATTTCGTCGCAACCGAGCCCATAGCTCGGATATGTTCCGCATGCTGGGCGTCCTCTTCTTCGTAGATTCGGGTGACGAATACCCGATCGTCAGGTTCCAACCCATCTTCGTCTTCGGCCTCCCATTGCTTCCAGAGGCGCTCGGTGCGGCATGCGGGCGGGCAACGGGTAAAAGACAATTTTCCGTTACTCCAGTCGATCTCGGGGTTGTGTCGTTTCAGCCACTTGTACCCCAGAATGACATCCGTCTTCCCGGTGTTGGTCAAGGCGAAGGTCATCACTTCCTCATGATCCTCCACCGTTGTGCGCATTCTGACCACTTGTCGAATCTTGCCCCCCGCGTTGGGGGTGTTATCCGCGTTGTAGACCGGTACCGGCATCGGAAGGTCCTCCACGTCGAGCCCATGCCTCTCAGCAAACGCCTGATTCATGAAGCCCTCCGCCGTAGCCCCGGTGTCCAACAGCCCTACCACCGTATACCCCCGGAGGCTGGCCAAGTCCTGCACCACCATAGGGACCATCACCGAAACCCCGCCCATGGCGCGAATAAAGGAAGGCGGGTTCTGCAGCTCTTCAATCGCTGTAAGAGCATCGGGTCGATAGAGACGCAGTAGTTCCTCGACGTATTCTTCGGTAATTTCGGTGCGTCGGGTTTTGAACGTCCAATTCCGCAGCATCTCCACTGCGTGCGGCCGCTGCGCGTACATTCGGTCCAACAGTCGCTCGGCGCTGTTCGGTGGTAGCCCCTTCCACGACGCCTTTGGGGTAGGGGGTACGACTTTGACCTTCTTTCGGGGTATCGGCTTCTTACTCCTCCACTCGGGGACAGGAGCGTCGGTTTCTTGTTCGTTTGCCACGATTTGAGAATCTTTGTCGTTCAATAGAGTATGAAATTGATTAGTGAACGACTTGGGTACATGAGGTATCGAGGGAGACCGGGAGGACGTGGCTTTCAATCCCGGTCGTTGGAAAAATCCTCTGGGGACTCTTCATCCGAATCCTCTTTGGTGTCGGGTTCTTCCACCATGGCACGGAACTGCGCGGTAACGTGCGCATGGGTCGGGCAGTTACGGCGAATGTGTCCTTTGAGCCCGCATCCATAGCAGTGAACTTCGCTGCTAGGTTGGCGACGGCCCGTATTCGTGCGATCGATATCCATGGGGGCCGGGACGTTGCTCGCAGTCGTAGCGATGCTGGTACGTATGGTGGGGTTGCTGGTACTGCTTCCTGAAGCGTTCGTGTTCGTGTTCGTGTTCGTGCGCTGGGTGCCGAATCGGTTGAACCCTTCCGTACGATTGAACCCTTCAAGTCGTTTCGGGTTCTGTATCGGGTTCCGTCCCCCGCCTCCGTACGACCCCGAGTTGGGGTTCCCAGCTTTCCCGAATCCCGCCTTATCTCCCGTCAGGAGAGTATTCTTCAGGACGCGGAACTGTCTCTTGAGCCCATCACGCTTGATGGCTTCTTCTTTCCACCCTGCGTAGGTCTTGGGGAGTTCTCCGTTAACTCCTTCGTAAATCGATTCCACTACCTCTTGACTGAGACCCGTTTTGAGGAGGCCGATAAGCGTGGTATTGTCGTATCCCGCCGTTCTGTTATACGAGTCGAGAATGGTGAAGTAGCTCGTGGCCGTACCATTCGCCTGCCGAAGGTGTTCCATCTTGGCTTGGGCTTCCTCCACCTGGGCCCCTCCCTTGAAGCTGGAGATAATGTCGGCCTCGAACGCCGCGTAGGTGGTGTAGGCGCCAGTGCCGCTGCCGTTGCACATGGCCTTTACTACGGTTTCGGCCCAGATCGCCGCGGACCCCCCTTTCATGTAAGACAGGGTAAAATTGATCTTGGCGGAGTCCTTTTCGTATACGGGGTTGTCCTGGAAGTTAAGGTAGCAACCCGCCAAGAACCCGTCCACGGTCTCGGCAGCCCCCGAAAAGTCGGCGGGGGCGGCAACCCGCGCTCTGCGGGATTTATCACCACCCCCCTGTTTCGCGTCCAACTGGTTCTTCAGTATATCCAACATGACGCTGTTGGTCTTCGCAATATGGTCCTCCATCATCGAGATGCGTTTGAATGCATCCTGGAGATCGTTCTGGAGGTGCAAGACTCCGGCTTGCAACCCCGCCTCCGGGTTCCCGTCTGGTCCCCAGATTTCCGTCAATAGCCCGCGAGTTGCGGCGCTCAGCGCTTCCGCGCGATCGAATATGTGGGCTTCGCGTGCCGTCTGATCCAATCCTTGATAGTGGATGGCGTCCGTCGACTGGAACGCATCTCGGTTCGGTATACCCAGTGCAGTAGGGTCCATCGTTTCGTTCGGTCGAGTGTTCGAGTAAAGGGGAGACGAATCTTTTGTCAGCACCTAGGGCTAAGTCGGGTTCTAGTCGGCAACGAACGAGGCGACCGAGCGAAGAGCAGCAGACGAGACTCAAGAGGTAGAGCAAGCCGTAGGGAGAATAGACTAGATTTGTCTACAGTACTGAGACTGTAGACGGGTATATATACTACATGATCGAATTAGGTACGAGGGGTAGGGGGTAGGAGCAGGGGTGATCGGAACAGGTAGGGGTGTAAATGCAGGGGAGAGTGGAGTACCAAGCAGGGGTTGAGACAAGACCCGGCCGATCAGTGATGATCACTGATTAGAGTATTGATGGTTGATGGTTGATCGTGTTACAACCCGTCGGGTTGTGGCCTGGGGTCATATCATGACATATAACCACAGATCAAGCTTCGACCCAATGTCTAGGCAAGAAGGCGTATAATGCAATGCTGCAAGGGCGGGATCTACAGGCCTTATATACTACTCCCTACTGATCTGATGATATAACTACTATTACACGCCTGCCGTTCCTATTTCTGTACTTTCCCTATAACCCTAGGTGTCCTGTCACCTATATTACATCCCCTCGAACCGCTTCGCGTGGTTCTGTTGCTTATGTTGCTGCTTGGCCCGTCTGATCGGCGGTCATGCCGTCTTGGCATTCGAGCCGATTGGCATGGTAATTTGATTCCGTCGTTTCATTACACTCTCTTGCTGAGCCAGCTCTTATTATGACTATAGCCCTCGACCCAGGTCCATAAATAACCTCAGTCCGCCATCTTCATCATTCAAGGCTTACTCCTGGCATATCCTGTCAGACGCGATCATCGCTCTGATCGTCTGCCGTGATTCCGCCGCTTTCCATGATCATGATCGTACTCGGATCAGTTCTCGATCATACTAGTGTGCCTGCACGAGTTCGACTTGCCCACTTGTCATCTCTTTTCTGGGTGTCTCTTTAATACCGGAACGAATGGTAGTGTTTCCTCCAACTCACCTACACGAGCCACTCTGTTTGTATACATATATATAGACTTATACCGGTCTGTGAGGTACCCCGCGAACCTTGCTATAACAGTACTGCGCGTCCGCGCAACCTTCGTCTTTGCTCTGTAGCTAGTCTAGCTCATTTCTGAATACACCTGGGCTTGGTATATCTCCTTGGGTATGGTATCTCCACAAGTAGTAGTCCCCGCGAACTGCCTATTGGAGTCACTACAACCGACCACTTGAACGAATAGCCAAGCGTAGTGTACTGACGACTTGTACTTGTCTCATTAATACACGAATAGCGACACGGAGCTCGGTCCTATCCCTTATTGTATATCACCTGACAGAGGCATTGGTGTGCGCACCAAAACAGCTAAATAGCCAGATTTCACGCGTGCGAAATACGCAGTCGTATCACTGGCACTGTTATTTAGTTGCCACCTCTGATGACTTGGGCTCGCCATACAACTGCGCTTTTTTTGATGCCATCAATTATTGATGGTCTTTGATGAGCGGCCGAGGAGCCGGTGCACCTCGGCCGGCTACCAGGGGACTTGTCCACCACCAAGTCAAGTGGACTTGGTGTCCAGGATTTCTTCAGCCTTTCTCCGGCCTTTTCTTCGGCCATAGCCCTTTTAACGGTTTCACTGCTAATTAGCAAGGCACCACAGATGTATGGTGCCTTGCCTATTGGCAGGGGTTGTTGGGCCCATTAGGTGTGACTGCTGCCCCGTGTGCTATGAGCAAAGACAACACTCCTCTTTGAAAACCTATTCTTGCACACGTACAGATAGCTGGTACAGCTACCCTTTTCTGTAAATTACACAATGTCATATACTGGCTACTCTTATCATCCAGCAGATGCATTGTTGATGGCAGTAGCTGCTCCTGGTCTGTGTCATCACAGTGTTGCAAATGAGTGAACCAGTTTCTAGCTGCATATTGCGCAAATGGGTACCTGGTACTATTCCACCTCCAAATATGATCATTTTCTGCAAATAAAAGAAGATAACGCAGACGGGTTTGTGTGATGAACTTTTGCGAGATATTCTCTCTGAGATCAAAAATGGAGTGCTCTTGATAGAACTCTTTGGAAAGGGCATAGTCTCGCACAGATGGGTGTGCAAAACTGATTACGAGAACTTCACTTGTTAAGTTCTCGTTCTTTTAAAATTTGGTCAGGCCAGAAGTTGTGCAACTTTTTCTCCCGTTGTCCACTTTTGATTATGGCGGCTGTGCAGTTTCCTTTTTGCGGCCACAATCACTGATTTTGACAGCTCCGATCACACATTTTTTCCTTTCACTCTCATACACTCAGTTGTGCTTCAATGGACTGGTAACTTTGCAGGAACTTTTATGGCAGCTAAACTTGCATTCTGCTCTGCTGGATCAAACCACCATTTTGTATGCTGCACACCATATTATTGGTTTAATTCCCTTCTGTGAGGAGGTCATCCTAGGCTCACCAAACATCCTGGACTCCTGGTATTCAGCCAATCTCAAAGAGGGCGGCCAATTGCTGCTGTCAGCTGCAGTCCGAGAAATTGGCAAAAATATATCATGCATTGAGATCAAGATTGACTTGGTGATGTCAAGTGGCTGTTTCCCGGGCTTGTGGGTGAGGCTTCCCCTGCCAGGCTATTTTCCCATGGGCAGCAAGGGGCCCATGTTCTCTAGGCACCATTTTCTTGACCATAAGTCCAATGGTGGCAGAAAGTCGGAGGCATCAAGTTGCTGTCCAAATTGCAAGGTCTTGTCTTGTACAGGGCAGGGGTGGGTCAGCAATGTAAGAAATAACCAGAGCATTTTTGTGATCTCTACTGCATATTCCTACCATATCCAGGTTCAAAATTCATTTTTAATTTCCGGGTACTCCAGGATATTCTTACCTGGTTGAAGAAGTTGCAGGTCAAGTAGTGGGAATCAAGAAGATCAGGGCTTGGTCTGACCATGCATGTTATCTGTAGGCCAGTACACTACCCTGGCTTTCAAGTGGTACTGTGGCAGATAGTTTGAAGTATCTCATCCTTTCACTCTTAATTGCACTTGTTAAGAGATGTTGTCACGTGTTACTCACGTCACGGTGACGGACCTGCACCGTCACATTTGTCACGTCACGCCAACGGCAAGTTGGCGTACAGCCGAACACCCAGGTTTTCTCCGATGTGATCACACAAATATATGCAACAAGTAATTTCCCCTACTCTGTCAAGAGGAGGGTTCTGTGGGGCTGAAACGTTCTGATCTCCCGCAAAACGCGTGCGATCAATTTGCACTTGTTTGTACTGCATACTAGGCAGCCAATGGTCATGCTATATCTCACGGTGATCCGTATCACATCCGTGATATGATTCTGAACCCTGCATGCACCTTCCTGTCTTTCTTTCATGAGCAGTGGCATTGATTCAGTGACAACCCAGGAGTTAACAGGAAATGATCTCCCTTCTGACGACTTCAGGAGCCCAAGAAAAAAATTGGCCTGTGATGTATGTGCTCTAAACCTACTATAGAAATCAACCAACTCGAAACAACAAGACTAGATGAGTCTCGATACAGACGAATCTATATCTAAACAACCCAATCACAAAGCTCCGGGGCGAGTGACAACTATATTGACAGCAGGCAAAGGCGAGTATAAGTCCCTAGTACAGGGCCTTATGAAAGGTTGTAGGGAATACTGTGATATTGTCTCGATATGATTGGTTGAGTTTTGTATTGCGAATCAAAATCCTTGATGAAAACCAAGGATGGCGATTCTAAAGCGTTTTGTAGATTTTAAAGCTTCACAGCTAACACAAAAGATAGATTGAGTTTGGCTAAAGCCGGGTTTTTGCAATAAAGCAGGTATTTGGGTCTCTCGATCCCTTTTACACTGGTATCTATGAAGGGCTTTATTGAACAAAAGTAAAAGTACATGTTGAAACTCCCATTAGCTCCATATATGTGGATTTTCCGAGTGAACCTTCCATAAACAGTGTTGTAGATAAGGGTCTTAATAAGGGTGGCTTCTGAAATTAAGGGCTTAACTCAATAATAAGGGTAATAAGGGCAGGTCATATTAAGGGTTATTTCCCAAAATGGAAATTCCTGCCGGGCATCCTGGGTCAGCCGACAGCCAACCCAGGAGCCTCGGAAGGCGAAGGAACGGCTCATTCGGTTATCCAAATGCCCACGCCTGCTCTGTGCACCATCAGTGGTAGCTAATTCACGGGTGGATCAGTCCGTGGGCGTGAGTCGATTGTGCCATCGACATTGCATCACTACATACTATCTGCCCTCATCTGCCTCGGTACAATCACTAGTGATTGGCAACTGTGGAAGGTGATGACTTTGGGTACTGCTGATGTTCATCAAATCTGATCCCGGCTGATCGCGGCATCAGCGGAGATCGAAGTACAATAACCCTTAATAAGAACTTATCATCGTTGAGCTCCCATGTTAAGGCCTTAGCTTATCATATGATAAGCCCTTAATAAGATAAGGGCTTATCAACTTATCTACAACACTGTCCATAAATGTATGTTTGAGCCATCAACGTCCATAAATGTGGATTGATCGACAGATTCTATCAAAGTTCCGCTATCCACATTTATGTGCGGCAGCCGACGGCTAACATACCGCTTGCGTTCCATAAATATACCTCTTTGGATCCACAATACTCTCCACCTAATGAAATTGCCTTAGCCAAGCCCGTGGCATCGGGGCTTGGCAACTGATCCCCCTGTCCGCATACCATCCGCCATTGGAAACGCAAGTAAAACAGACAAGTCCACTTCCACCGACAAGTCCTCTCTTTCCTGACTTCCACCATATCACTCCCCTCCAGAGGTCGCTGTACCCACTGCACTCAATGTGCTACTTGGAACCGCATCGAACCGCACCCAAGCCGCCCCGATCGCCGCATCTCCCGTGTTGTACGTAGACACCCTTTCTGCCGAGAGCGTGTTCGCTAATCTGGAAAACTCAGCGCCCAAATTCTGCTCACGAGATTTGCGGCTCGTGCCCACACTCTTACATCGCGCACGAACCCAAACCACTCCCTCCGGATGACCCCAATCAATACCTCACGCATGGACCCTGTGCAACGCACGGCTGCGACTGCGCAGGCTTTCATGGTGTAAGTCACTCTGACTTGGTATTTTCCGGTGATCTTTGCTTATATCGCCCACCCTTCTCAGGGCTCTGGTGACTGGACCTTTCAGACACTCTGCGTCTGTGGCTGTCGTCTTTCCATGCATACTGCCGAGTTCGTTCCGCTTTCAATCCGCTGCACCTCACGAGCTCACCCTTCTTAATCCAGAACCGACGTAGAATTCGGCACAACAGATAGCGTGCCGGCATCCAGAGGTGCTACCCACCAGCCGTTCCCTCCCCCTGTCGTTGCCCCCGCCGTTGCCGCATCCGCATTGCCCCTTGCCGTCGTCGCATCCCCTACCGTTATGGCCGGCGGCGGCCGCTGCTACCGTTGCCTCCGCTCACCCAAGTTCCCAGCACGAGAGCGATACCCCTGGGTATGTGCACGCAGTCGTTCGTGGGAGTACCAACGCGACACAGTCGACAGTTATACGCGTATGCGGCAAATTCAAAGCCGGGGCCATTCCTCGATCACCATGCACCCGGCGGTTCCAAACCCGTTCCCAGTGCCTGCGAGGGGTTCTACTCGCGGTCGTGGCAAGAATCGTGGTGGTGGTGGTAGCGCTCGTGGCGGCGCTGTCGGAGGCGTGCATGGGTCAGGATCTATGTCCGCCGCAGATCAGCCCTCGGGCATGGCAGAGATAGTCTTCGTCTGTTGGCCATTGACCGTAAGTCTCCGTCTACCTAATTCATTTCGTCTTGACTCACTCGTTCAAGATACCCGGCCACAGATATAGCTCCGCTGATTCCCTCACGCTCCAAATCAGCTCGGTGGAGGCCGCACAACATTACAAAAAATTCCAGTTGTTCCGCTTGGCCGTGACGATCCAAGTCCCGCGTGACGGCCTGATCGACATTCCCAATTTCTCCACCGTCCTCAATGCAGAACTCGCCAAGGCCAAGCTCTCGTACCCCTCCTGCCCGGACGACTGGCACGATCCTTCTGCTACAGATCTTTCTGGCGTGCTGTGGGCGGTCCTGAAACCCTCAGTGGTCAAGTCCAAGATTCAATTCAATGTCCACCCCACCATGGACCCTTCGCTCTTCAGCTACAAGTATCTCAGCAGTGCATCAATGCAGAAGCCTGCCAGCCCCGTCGCTTCGGTCCCTTGGGTATTATTGTTGGATGATGTTCGATGAGTGTGAACAAGAGAAGAATAATGCATTCCGTGGTTCAGCTACAGGCTTATATACTACGGATAATATCTAGAATATTCTACTATAGTGAAGAGAGACTTAGTAATAGCTGGGTAAATAGAATCGGGTAGAAGGTCGGGGAATAATGATTACTACAACACTCCCCCTCAAGCGCGAGTCATTCCAAGTCGAGAGACGAAATACTCGTGCTTGGACTTGTCGAGTGCTTTGGTAAACAAGTCCGCGGTGTTCTCCGAGGTAGGGCAGTAGGAAACTGATACTTCGTTAGAAGTGAGGTTCTCCCGAATGAAGTGGTGCCGAACGTCAATATGTTTGGAGCGGGCGTGGAAACCAGAGTTCTGCGCGAAGGAGATAGTGCCGTGATTGTCAACAGAGATGTGAGTGGGAAGATGGGGTGCGTAGCCGAGCTCAGAGAGCATACTACGAAGCCAGAGAGCTTCGCGGGTGGCTGATGCAAGAGCCATGTACTCTGCCTCCATGCTCGATAGCGCCGTGGTTGGTTGCTTCTTTGAGTTCCAAGTCACAACTCCCCCTGCAAGGGTTGAGAGGTAGCCGGTGACAGATCGGCGGTCGTCGGGCGAGTTAGCCCAGTCGGCATCAGAGAATAACTCGATGGTGGAGTGCTGATCCGACGTGTATTTGATACCGAGATTGACAGTGCCGCGAAGGTAGCGGAAAACTCGTTTGACGGCGGTGAGGTGAGCGGGGCCGGGATTCAGACTGAACTGGGAGAGAGTCTGAACGGCAAAGGAGATGTCGGGCCGTGTGGAAATGGCGGCGTACATGAGTGATCCAACCATGTGCTGATAGACACGTTTGATCTCAGGGTGAGACTCCGAGTCTGGCGTCTTGGTGAGTTTCACGTGGGGATCCATCGGTGTGGTGGAGGGGTTGGAGTTCTGCATCTGGAATCGCTCGAGAATCTTGGTGATGTACTGTGACTGGCTCACAAAGATAGAACCGTCAGTGTCTCGAGTGATCTCCATTCCCAAAAGTTGGCGAATATCACCGAGTTTCTTGATATTGAACATCTGCTCAAGTTCGGATTCCGCGGCAGCGATGAGGGCGGGCGATGATGCAAGGATGGTCATGTCATCAACATGAACGGCTATGATCGTGATGTCGGTGCCGCTACGTTTGATGTAAACGCACTGGTCGGATAGAAGGCGTGAGTATCCGCGGGAGAGGAATGATGAATTGAGCTCGATGTTCCAGACACGGCCGGACTGCTTAAGACCATAAATAGCCTTGTTGAGTCGTAGTGCAAGAGTTGTGCCGTCCTGATATAACTCGGGTTGTTGCATGTAAATCTCCTCGTCGAGCTTGCCATTGAGGTAAGCACCGATAACGTCAACCACATGTATGTCAAGGTTGTAACGGGCGGCGAGAGCGAGAAGTAGACGGATGGTTTCCATGCGAACGACGGGTGCAAAAGTTTCATCAAAGTCGATGCCGGGGATCTGAGAAAATCCTTTAGCAACGAGACGGGCCTTGTAGCGTGTGATAGAGCCGTTCTCGTCGCGCTTCACACGGAAAACCCATTTACAGGGAATGGCGGTGCGATCACGGGGTAAAGGTGCTGGGGAAAATGTATTGAGGTTACGGAGCTGATCCATTTCCTCATCCATCGCTTTCTTCCACTCAAGCCAGTCGGGCCGTGACTTAGCCTCATCAACTGTGAGTGGATCATTGGAGATGGGATCGGAATTTACGGCAGGCAGTGCAAAGCCGAGTAGTGCACTGTCGGGCTTAGCGTACTTCCGAGTGCGTGGGCCGAGAATGATGTTGTCCTCCGAGATGGCACTGCTGATGTCGCGTGGTGCCTTCGGGCGGGGTGCAGTGGCCGGTGATGTGGGAATGGATGGGGCAGGTGTCAGAGTGCTCGGAGTGGGAGCAACGGGAGACGGTGGAGTGATGGGGGCGGCTGTTGGCGTCGTTTGCGTAGCCTCAGGCTCAACCGGAGTGGATTTTGACGTGGAATCCAATAAACTCTCCCCCTTGAGCGGAGGCGGAGCTGTGTCAGATGTGACAGGTTCCCGGATGAAAGTGATGTTCCGTGAGGTAAGTACCTTGTGCGTATGTGGGTTGTAGTAACGCCAAGCACCGGATTCGTCGGAAAGTCCAACAAATTTGCAAGATTTAGTCTTAACAAAGACTTTACCGTTCTTGCCATCCTGCTGCGAGACTTCGCAGGGATTGCCGAATTCCTCTAGAGCACTGACGTCAGGCTTCTTTCCTGTATAGGCCTCGTCCGGTGTAATCTTATCACCGAGAGCGTGCGAGGGTGACCTATTTTTCAGGTACGTGGCGTAGGCAACGGCTTCGGGCCAGAGGGAAAGGGGTAAGCTGTGTGCGGCGAGCATGGCACGAGCATGCTCAATAAGCGTGCGATTGAGCCGCTCGGCAACACCGTTCTGCTGAGGTGAGTAAGGTGCCGTGAGCTCAAGACGGATGCCGCGGGAGCCGAGATAGTCGCGAACTGCCTTAGAAATGTATTCCTTGGCGTTGTCACAATGAAAAGCTTTGACACGTTTGCCGGTTTGCGTGGAAATGTACGCATCGTAGTGCTGCATTTTGTCTATGACCTCCGTGCGCTTCTTCATGAAGTAGAGGATAGTGCGGCGTGTCTTTGCGTCCGTGAAGCTGATGTAATAGCGCTCGCCCGAGATGCCGGTGACGCGCGATGGTCCCCAAACATCTGTGAAAGTGTTGTCACCGATGTCAGAATATGTCCGTTCAGCCTCGGCTGGAAACGGAGTGACGTGTGACTTGGCTTTGATGCATGCCACGCACTGTGCTGAGGGTGTGCTGGTGGGATCAACCCTCATCCCATTGACCATGTTGTTGTTCTTCAACATCCGGATGGATGCCGGCGAGATATGGCCAAAAATACGATGCCATTTGTCCCATGAGTGTGCGGGAGCAACGGCGGCAAAGGTTGGTACAGTGGAAACGGCGGGTGCAGTCGGAATGGGTGATGGGACTGATGGAACAGCGGGCATGGCGGCGGCGGCGGCCGTGATGCGGTTGGCAGGTTGAGTGATCTGGAGTAAGTAGAGTTTACCGATCTTTCTGCCACGCATGATTTCGCGTCGACTGGATCCCTTGGTGAATATGTGCATGTAATCACCGTCAAATTGGATCAGAAAGCCAGCATCGGCAATGCGGCTGATGGACAAGAGGTTGTATGGCGAGCTGGGGACATGAAGGGAATTATTGAGTGTGATGTTGTATGCCGAACTCTTGACATGAGAGGCAATGACAGCGGAGCCGGTGCCGTCGCATTTCACACTGCCGAAACCAGTGATGGTTCGGTCACTGTGCGCGTAAGTGGTGAATAATTCCCGCTTCTTGATGATGTGAGACGTGGCGCCAGAATCGGCGAGCCAGGCGTCAGGGGACAGAGCGGGTGCAGTGGAGTCCCGTGCCATAAAAGCAAATCAGGTGATTCGGGGCTGGGGATTGGTTCCGCGACGTGTGCATGATTCTTATTGGCATAACGCTCCTTCGATTGGCGCGTGTTCTGCTCCTTCTGGGACTGTGTGAATGTTCTCCCAGCTTTCACGTCGCGGCAATCCGAAACCATGTGCCCAATTCTGCCGCAGCCATAGCATGTGACTTTGGCGTTGAATTTGGCGGGCTTGCCGAATTTCTTGCCGTGTGCCGGGAGCGCTACCTCGTCGGATGAGGGTTTTGGCTCGTCGCCGGCGGTCCTGCTCGAGAATACGAGCCACGAGTTTGGTGGAGTCCGTCAACGATGCCGTGTCGATGCCTGAGGTAAAAGTGTCCCAGGAATCCGGCAGTGACGTGAGAAGGGTGATGGAGTATTCCTCCTCCGATAATTTGGCGCCCTGGGCGGCCAACTTGGTGCGTAGATTTTGAGAGCTCGAATGTGCTCTTCAACGTTCCCACCTTCCTCGCAGTGGAGGCGTGAGAGTTGCCGACGGAGAAGGATGATGGCGATCACACCTTTCGGCTGATAGGTGTCGGCAAGGGTGGTCCAGGCTGTGGATGACGATGTGGCGTCAGTAATGTACACCAACGGATCGTCGGAAACACGAAGACGGATCTGGGAGAGGGCCTGTCGGTCCTTACGATCCCAATCAAGAATTTCCTTCGCCTTCGCGCCCTGTGGATCAACGATTTCTCCACTGGCGTTAAGGGTGTGGACGGGGCGTGGAATGGTACCGGTGACATATTCGATCAGATTCTGATCAGTGAGAATGTCGGTCATTTTCACAGCCCATGTAGCGTAGTTCTCCTCCCCAAGGAGATGCTGGATGCGGTAGGCGGATGTCGATGATTCGGACATGATAACAATGTGGGGATGGTGATCCTAGGTTTAGATCGAGAGGCGTCGAGTGTGCGTCGGAAAACGGTGATCAAGGCGTGTGACGGTTTGAGCTGTCAAGCTGGCGTGTGATTATCGAGAGGCGTCGAGTGTGCGTCGAAAACCGGTGATTAACGTGTGTGACGGTTTGAGCGGTCAAGCTGGTGATAGACGTGTGATTATTCGGGAGAAGTTCAGTTACGGCCGGGGCCCATAACCTATTGTTGGATAATGTTCGATGAGTGTGAACAAGAGAAGAATAATGCATTCCGTGGTTCAGCTACAGGCTTATATACTACGGATAATATCTAGAATATTCTACTATAGTAAGAGAGACTTAGTAATAGCTGAGTAAATAGAATCGGTAGAAGGTCGGGGAATAATGATTACTACAACAGGTATGGCTGAGTGCGTATCCCATTCTACCTACCCGATCTCCTCGCTCAGCAGTTTTGCAGTGCCCCGATTTGGCCATCTACTCGGACCCCTGGACGACTTGAATCCTGCACTCTCTGGCCCTTCCCACGCCTGCTTCGGTATCCGGTTTGTCGACCGACACGTGCTTGCCCTCAAGACCAATCGACCACCCCGATGTCTTGACGAATGCCCAACTACGGCGGTGAGTTGCAAGCCTGTAACGCAACTCGTGGGCACTAACGTCTTTGTGACAGACGGCTGTTCCGTTGCACCCGAGTACACCTCCGGCTCCGGCTACGGCGTCAACTCTTGTACGCCACCGCTCGCCAACATCACAGGTGAGTCATAGCCATCCGTGACTTACCATTCTACATTCTAACGACGATCCAGAACGTGGGTCATGATCGCCGCATTCGGAGTCGTCCGAATGAGGTACGCCCACACCGTCACTCATATCGCCGTTTATTCTCACATCTCGCAGGACTATTGATCTCACCGGCGTTTCCACCATCGGTTTCTCCCAGGCACGTTGCTGCCATTCCATCGCATCTAGGGCTCATATCACTCTGCAGCATATTGATCTCACCGCAATCGACGATGACCTTCCCCCTATCGACGACGACGACGACGACATCCCCCTGTCCCGCTGCTTGCGGATTGCCGCCCTAGACTAGTACCGGCGTCGACAGGCCTTGAAGCTTCCCAGCCTTTGCCGTTGCCCGAGCCCCTGCCGCTCCTTATGGACGGGGTGGACATCTTCACCGGGTATGAGGTCTTCGACTGGAAGACCTCTGTCCGTACGGCGTCTGGTGCTAGTACCGAAGCCACCATCAACCTTCGCGCCAAGAGCGTCGACGCTGCCTCAGCAGGCCTCCTCGCAATTATCAAGAACATCGAGCTTCGGCGTCTCCGTCCTGACGCCCTTCTCTGTGGTCCCGACTACCCGGAGGATGTCGTCTTCTGCTCGCCCAAAGCTCAGTATCGTGACTTCTTCGGTCACTATATGTCGCTCCGCATGTAAGGCCAAGTTCCACCTCACCAACGATTCTCACCCCCTTTGCAGATCTGAGGACCCAACGCAACGTGGGTCTAGAGCCGCGGTCGGTCCTGGACCTGAGCGTGCAACGTTCCAGGCAGCCGCACAACGCATGGTTCTCGTCTCTTCGTGCTGGAGGCACTCTGTGTACTCCTCCGACGTCTACATTCTCAACCTCAGCGTCATCGACTCGCACTCCACCCCCGAGCGAACCACGGCAATGCGCGCGTACGGCGCCTTCATTGCGCTGTTCCTATTCAAGATGACTCAGGGGCCTCCCCCGGTCTCGTTCTGGCTCCTCCTCGTCTGGCTCGAGGGTCCGCATGCTATGATATCAGTGCCCGAGCGCATTGTACAGCACCTGGACCCAAACATACAAGGTTGGCCCCGTGGTACAAATTCAAGCACTAGGGCTCCGACCCGGCCGTTGACGGCGACGGCCGTCGCTCTGACGGCCGTCATGGGAGGTCGGACGGGCCCCACCCGGCCGTCAGACCATGTTGCGAGGCCTCAAAACGGCCGGGTGGTACCCGTCAGACCCGTCACGGCCGTCATAACGGGTCGGAGCGGTGACAGCCCTGCCTCCAGCCAAATCGACCATCATATTGATGTCAACGTGATGCCGGCAAGTCAAAATTACGGATCGATACCTATTGATACTCGGGAAGCCTCCAAAACCAGCCAGAACCGCAGTAGTGGGCCATCGGGAAGATTGCCGATGACCCATGTGCGCTACCCCTGGAGCATCAAGTGATGATGGCAGCTCGGCATGGTTAGTTAGCCGAGGACCCGTCACCACCCGTCATGGCCCGTCGGCCGGGAACGGTACCCCTCAGCCAAGGAACCGGACCCGGACCCGGCCGTCAAATTGTGGCTTCAGAGGGCTGTACGGCCGGGCCGGCACCCGTCGTGACGGCTCGTTGACCCGTCATTTTGACGGTCGGGTCGGAGCCCTATCAAGCACACCGACAACTTCCCCACCGTCGCCCAAGCGAGTCATCCTCTGCGCGTATCCTGGATCCAGCACTTTGAGTCTGCGGTGTGTCATGTCTATTCTCCCTCACGTTGCTGTAGCACTGACACTCAAGCATCCAGCCTGTTATATTTGCCGTCGGTCGCAGCGAGCAGGAGCATGAATACGCTCCCTGGACCAAGAAGGACTGGGCGGATGCAAAGAGCAGCTTCTTACTCGAATGGGACGACTTTGACTTTGGCCAGGTACGTCACTCAGACCCTTCATTCCGCTCAAAGCCTGAGCAACTCTGCAGACAATCAGGGCACTCGGTGCTCTGCCCTTCTTGGTGTCTGTTTACAATCGTCGAATCCGGCATCCAGACGACCTCTCTCCCCACCTCCGTTTTTACCAGTGACGATAATCGAGACGATGCACGGACCACTGCATTGTTTACTAAGCTCGGCGAGTTGCGCATCAAGTGCTACCTGCGCGGATGTGGCCACCCCGCCGGCGCAGTGCCTCAGCTGGTGACCCAAGCTCAATTCGATGATGCTCGAGGCGATCCCCTTCTCCGTTCCTACCGTCTCCTCAGCGGTTCGAGTGACAACGACATGCTGCCGATTTCCCCGGGCTGGGCGATCGAGGTTAGCTCTATTCTCCTTCGTCGTCCTTCATCCATCCAATTACATCTCAGTTCACGTTCAATCACCGCAGACCGAGGAGCAACCACGAAGAAAACTCCAGGTACGTACGCACCTCTACGTTTCGGAGACCCCTCACTTACTCCTTGACAGCGATCATCTATTCCGACCGCCCTCGATATGCACACATGCGCCGACCAGTGCGGTGTGGACCTCAACAAGGGTATGGAGCTTCTCCTGGGTCCCGCAGTCTCCGATCCTAACGTAGCCACTCCATTGGACCTGTGGTTCCATGAGCAGATTGGAAATCGAAAGTACAATAGAATCTAGATTCGCAAAATGAGTAGCATAAAATGTTTCGCCTCCAATTGATAGTCAAATAAAAAAATAAATGCTGAAACCACGGAACGAGCTTCTCCTTCTCCTTGCATGAGTCGCCGCGAGGTCACTCCCATCGACGGCCAGGATCTCAACGCACCTCGTCCCCAGCGCCGCCATCGTGCACCGCTACGCGCCGACGAATCTTTCACGTTGGCACCCCCGCGTCAGGAGCAGGTACAGGGGTCAATGGACTCCGATGACAGCAGCGACGTAGAGGTGGTGGAGCGGATTCCAGAGGACGATCTCGATGCTCCAGGCACACCCCCTGGATCTCCTCCAGAGTCCCCTACCTTCGTGGATCCGAGAGCATGTCGACCGTGGGTCCTATCTTGCTCTCTTCACACTTCTTCTTTTGCTCATCGCTGCCCAAGCCCTGCCTACCTACGAAGCCCAAGTAGAGGCCCTTGTCGGCGAGATCCATCGACGTCGCGGGGAATCCTACGGCCGTGCAGGAACCCTAGACCCTGAGCCGATGGAGGACGTCGACTTCTCTAACTCCCCGCCTGCCGCTGAAGAGAACACTTGTAAGGTCATTCTGTCCCTCGAGTCTCGACATACCTGACGTGCAAAGATACGATGGTCGTTTGGCTTGCTATTGCCGTTGGCCACCTCAAACGCGACCATATCATTCCCATGCAGGTTCTCTCGATGCCACCATCTTCCGTCGCATCGCCAGGGACAGTGACCTTGCGCTTGTTCGTCGTCAACTAGCCGCGTTGCTTTCTCAGCATACCGAGGACCTTCTTGTGGGCTGGAGCAAAGTCCTCGCTTCCGCCGAGCACGAGGACTTCATGAGTGCAGCCTTTCACTTTGCAGAGATAGGCCTTGCCGCGGATCTGGAGTTAGGCCTTATCAACGTATCCAGGTGGGAGGCGCCGTTGACGACGCGCGGCGCCATCGTGTCATTACCGCTGCCGGTTGTCTCCCGCCACACCCGTCTATGCCCTCTATCTCTATACGGACAGTGCTGAATTGCCTTCTCTCTTCACCTTATCTGACCTCTAATCCACAGAACTGCTCTCCACTCCGCCTGCGAGTGGAGTCTCTTTCTTCGACGCTCCTCAAAACGCCGCGTCGGCTGCAACGCCTGCAGTCCCACCCGCACCAGTCGCGGAACCCGCCGTTGGTGGCCCAGACCTCATCACAGCCTTCCTTCGGCTCCGATACGCCCCCGTTACGAGATCCTCGACGACGTGGCCGACCCCATCTACGGCACGGCGTATCGCAACTTCAAGCGCCATGTAGGGATCGAGGAGATTGGTATTAGTGTGGGAGTGCTCCAACCCGCTGGCACGCCCGTGCTGCTGTCGTCGACGTTGAAGGTCTCCGCGTCGGCCTTGACGAGATTGCCAGATCTGTAGGCATTAAGACCACACCTTCACCTCCAATCGTACCGTCGTCCATCAAGCAAACAGGGTCCGACGCGAGATAGGGAGCCTCCTGGAACGAGATCCTGCACCAGACCCGCAGGCCGAGGGCTATCAGGACGTGCTCGACTTGCAGTCCATTCTGGAAGTCCTTCTCCATACACGCCCGTAGCCCGCGAGGCCGTCGAGATGAACGCAGACACCGTCCACGTCCGGGCGGCCAAGATGTCTTTTGAACCCCTCAAGCGGTCGCTTGACCGAGTTGAGGCACTTATTAAAACGTGGTAGTAGTCGGTAGTATAACTTCAAAGAGCGTGTCGTAGTAGCCATGAAAAGTGATGGTTTCTATTCATGGATGACGCAATCTAATTCGACGGCAGT